>KZ108153.1:157010-282491 GCA_002116305.1 Penicillium italicum | reverse complement strand
TCTAGTATTAATAATAGTCTAATAAGATATTATTATTTATAAACTATTTCCTTTTAAGAATTATATTATATTTCCTAAGATTAGTGATTAATATTAGGACTTATTATTATATTCTTTTATCTATATATAATATAAGAAAAGTAATATAGGTTATTAATTTACTAAATTTTCTATTAAACCCTTAAATAGGATACTCTTATTTAATACTCTCTACTTTTAAATTAAATCGTTTATTAAAGAGAATATTTAATCCTTAATTTAAGAATATATATCTATCTACTCTAATATTACTAAGCGTTAAAATAGAAAAAGAGTATCTATTATATATTAGCTTAGTATTAAAAACTAAATTATCTTTAAGACCTCTAATTAACTTCTATAAATTTAATAGATATAATAATACTTTCTATCTACCTAGGTAGGAGACTTAACCTAAATATTAACTTTTCCCTAATTAATATCTTCTCTATTAAATTTAATAATATAAAGAGAAAGGTAGGTTATAATAATAGTACTAATAGGTTTCTTTCTTTAATAGTTATAAGTTATATATCTTTACTCCTTATAGTTAAAGTATTAACCTTCTTTTATTAAAGTATCTTACTTAGAATTTAAGAGTCTTTTAGAGTTAGGGTTTTCTTTATATTTTATATAGGAAGTATAATTTTATTTTATTATTCTTATTTCTATACTTTTACTAATAATAATAGTAGATTATAGATAGAAAGTAGCTTTTACTTCCTACTAAAGATTAATTTTATAGGATATATTCTAATAAGTCTTAAAGAAAGATTTAAATATTATAATTTCTTAGTTAACTACCTATATTACCTAGCTTTATAGTAAGTATAGTAGCTTTAAATATAAATTATACTTATAGTTTTCTTTAATTATAGTAGCCTTTTTAGTAAGCTATATAAACTTAGTTAGGAAATTAGTAAAACTATCCTTTAGCTTTATTATTAATTTATAGTATATAGTATAAGCTTTAGTATATTAATTTAGGTTTATAAATATAGTTTTTAGGTAGATAATTATATCCTTAATATCTAAGTATAAGTTATTAGAATTAGAACTTATTTAAGGTATAATATATAACTAAGCCTTTCCTTTATAATAGCTCTATATATAAAGCTTATAATATACTAATAATAGGTAATAATTAGCGTTTATTTTAAGTTTTTATTAGATTATAGTTTCTTAGGTTTCGAATTAGACTTCTTTATTATTACTAAGTATTAAAGCGTTAGGTATCTTTATAGTCTTTTAGTATAAACTAATCTCTATAATTAGTATACTAACTTAATTTTATAAATTTATAAGGTAAAATATAAGGTTACCTCTCTTATAAATTACTAGGTCTTAATAAGTAATTACTTTATCTTACTTAAGTATAAGTAACTTAATTAGACTTCCGCAAAGCTCGAAAAGCCCGAAACCCGACCCGACTCGACCCTTAAAAGGGTCGGGTTTCGGGCCTATTCCTAAAGCTCGTAGCGGGCTTCGGGCTTTTAGGTTAGGCCCCTAGCTCGAAAGGGGGGGGCCCCCTAAGCCCCCCCCTTCGACTAAATAATATAAATATACTAATTTCTCGTGACTACATAAATAATATAGGAATTCCTAGTAATTTTAAGTATTTCGATTATATCGTTCACTTTAAATTCAAGAAATCATTAATTTATCTAAGTATATCTTAATATATTATAATTAATTCTAGTATAAACTAATAAGACTAATATATATTATCCTCTATATACTTCCTTTTCCTCCCTAATATACGTAGCTAAGTACTATAACTTAGTAATAGAGGATCGCTAGTATTATTATTATTAGTATTATTATTATTAATATTAATTAAACCCCTAGAACTCTTAGGCTATTCTTCTATATTATTAATCTATTTAAATTTAATATTATTAAGCTTATTATCCTTTTCCTCTTTTAATACTTTAATCTTATTTAGAGAGAAGAATCGTTTAAGCTCCTTTACCTTATATAATTTAAGGTTAAATCTTAATATATAAAGGAATAATATTAACTCTTTAATAGTCTTAGCCTTTATATAACTACGGTAATAATAGTAAATATTATAAGTAGTATTAAATAATCGTTCTATACCTATATTAGTTACTAGAATTATAAGAATATCCTATATAAGTAAAGTAATTATAGGAAAATAGCTATAGTTCTCTTATTAAAAGGGTAGTAGCTTAGAATTAATAATATCTATATAAAATTAGTAACCGATATTTATCGAAATAAGACTAGAAGAAAAGTATAACTTACTACTATTAAGATATTAGGTTATCTTATTACTAATTAGCTTTACTTTAGGTTTCTTTAGGCGAAGTAGATTATAAAGAGCTATACTTAGCCTTAATCTAAGAGAAGAGATTATTAAGCCTTAACTAATAGCTTAATACTCTTAGTAAGGTAAGAGAGTATCTTAGAATAAGGCTTAATATTTATTATACTATTCCTTTATCTAGTTATTAGTAAGAAAGAATTAGAACCTATTATCTAGTACTAATATAGTACTAATTATATAAATATAATTATAATTATAATCTATCTATAAATAGTACTTATTAAGCTTTAATTAACTAGCCTTAAGGGAGGAAAGTATCTATTATTTCTATAAGATATACTTTTATTAAAATTACTTAATAGACTTCTTAAGGTATTTAAATAATATATTATAGATTTAGAATACTAGATATATAATTATATCTTAAGTCTTTAAAAGCGTAAGAGTATATTTATAGAATAGCTTTATAAGATAAAGAAGGTAATCGATCTAGTATTATTTATCGTTATTTAGTATTATCTCCTTATAGTTATAGTCTATATAGAATATATTAAGGAAATTATAAAGCCTCTTTACCTAATAAAGTATAAGAAATATTAAGTTTTACTTAGTCTTTATATCCTAAAGTAGTATAAGTATCTACTTAGAAGGCTAAAGACTAATAAATACTTTACGATATTAGAAATTAGCCTAGATATAAATAGTAAGATACCGTACTTTATTTAAAGTATAAGATATATTACGGTTTTTACTTTAGGTATTTACTTTTACGAGTATTAATTAGCGATTAGACTATTTAATCTTAATTATATTATTCTAAGGGACTACTTTTAAGTGATTAAGAAGTTAGTTTAGACTTAATTAGATAATATATATAAGATAGGGTATTTAGATAATATAAATATCACTTAATAAGGCCTATTATAGTAAGTTAATAAGGGTCTTATTATTTAATATATTATCTATAGTTAACCTAAATATATAATCCTAGATATTATAATTAGTAAGTATCTCTAAGAGAATACTACTTAGATTAGTACTAATATAAGTACTTTTAAGGGATTTAAACCTAAGAAGTACCTTCTAATAGGACTAATTAATATTAATAAAATAGTTAGTAATTACTATAAATACTTATCCGAATAGTAAAGTCTAGTAATCTAATATAATTAAGATTTTTATATCTACTAGAAGTAGGTTAAGTATAGATTATTAGTATTCTTTAATATAAATAGATAGTTAATATTAAACTATATTAGTAAAGGGGATAGATAGGAGGCTTAGGGCTAAGTATACTTATAATATTATCTATCGAAACGTTAGATATTTAATAAGGTAAAAGAGAAATCGATTAATTATAATAAACTATAATAGATTATCCTCTTAAGCTATCTTAGAGAATAGCTTTTAGATAGTATTATCCTATTTTAATTATATTAGTAGTATAAACTATAGTAAAGGGATATCTATACTATTAACTAAATAAACTTATTAAGTCCCCTTTATTACTAACCTTTATTTATAGCCCTTTTATAAGTAGATATCCTAAGATATCTAGTTATAATAGTTATACTATAATATATATCCTTCCTATTTATATCTTTTTTAATAGTATAAGGATACTTAAGGATTATAGAATAATACTTATATATAACCTTTAGGCTACTATTACTATTATAGGCTACCTAGTTAAAGTAGTCCTAAATATATAAAAGATAATTTAAGTACTATATAACCTTACTCTTTAATCTATAATTAGTTTATAACTACTACTTTACCTATTCTTAATAATTTATTCTATTATATAAGAAGTATAACCTTTTCTAATTAGGTCTAATACGTTTAAATCGTTTAAGTAGGGGGAGTAAAGGAGGGTTATCTAGTCGAAAAAAAGCTAGTATAGATATATTAAAAGTCTATTAACTTATTAATAACGTAGCTAGGTAATTAGAAGATATAAGATAGGATAAGTTATTATAGTTACCTCTAAATTATAATAATATAAACTTAGACTACTAACTTTAGGATATTATAAAGTTAATAAAACCTATAATAGTAAGGGCTTTTAAGAATATATAAAAGAGGGTTAATATATTATAAGAAGCTCTACTACCTAAAAGTATTACTTAACTAATTAAATTAATAATCGATAGATTAAAATAGAGGGTAATAATAGTAGTAGATAATTAGTTAAATTATATATAATAAGTAAAGCTAGCTCGAAAAAAGCCTATAAAGCTTAATAAAAGCCTATAAAGCTTAATAAAAGTTTATAAAGCCTATTAATAGCCTAAAAAAAGCCTAAATATCCTACTTAAAGTTTATAAATAGCCTATTTCTAACCTATTCCTAGCTTATTAGAACTTGATTTTCCTTAAAATATTTCGACTAATTAGCTATAAGAAAGTTATAAATATAGGTAGCTTATCTAGAACTATTAAGACTTATATAAAACTATTAGGACTAGTAGTATAAAAGGCTTCTAGAAATAATAAAGGTATATACTTTCTTTTAATATAAAATTCGAATAAGTTAAGCTACTTATAATTAATATTAATCTAAGATTAATACTTAACTATAAAGATATATATAATTCCTAATATAGAATATATATCTCTATAGGTATTAACTTATAAGCGTAGAATATTCCTAATAAATTAATATATATAGTTATAAAGCTTAGTTATTATACTAATATATTAAAGATATATATCTATTTACTAGAATTTCTAAATATTTTCCCTTACTTATTATAATAATCGAGTAGAATTCTATATATAAACTAAAATATAGGTAAAAGACGGTTATTTATTTAGGTAATTTAGCTATTTTATAAACGCTAAGACTATGATTTTATATAATTTCGAGCCTAGGGGGGGGGCCCCCTAAGCTACCCCCTTATAAGCCGGGGTCCGGGTCGAGCTTGAAAAGTTCGACCCCTAGCTCGTTGCGGGTCGGGTTTTGAGCCTAGACCTTAGGCCCAAAGTTGGGCTTTACGGAAGTCTAAACTTAATAACGATCTTAGTTTTAATCTTATTAGAGTATAAAACTATTATTTTATCTTTAAATTCTTATACTCTCTTCTTTAGGTTCTAATATTCTCTTATAAGCTTATAAAACTATTTATAGATTAGAGTCTTCTATAGTCGTTTATAAATAAAGGAGCTTTCTCTATTCTTATTATCTTTATTATATTTACTAGTACTAACTAATCTCTATAGTTTAGGGATTAGGGTATTTAGGTTATAAGTAACTATCTCTTACTTATTATCGTCTTTTTTATTATATATAATAATAGGCTATCTTCTACGATTAGTAGGTAGGTTTCGTTTTAGTCCGACTATTTTAATTAATTAGATATCGAGTTTAGGTTTAAATCTTAGCTTATCTAGTACTAAGGAACGGAAAGTAGGGTAAAGCTAGACCGAGTGTCACGACGTCTTACTAGAAGGGTCGCAGGACCCGGTATATAGAACTATACCACCGAGAGACCGGAGGTAGAGAGTCATATGACCTCGCTTACCCGCGCATAACTATACTAGTAGAACTCGGAGCAATGTTAGAAGGCTCAGAGTTCAGTTTGAATACATGTAGTACTAGTGTCAATGCTTCGCAGTAGTATTTATATTGTATAATACTCCTTTCACTCTGATCAATTAAATGAAGACCCATCTATAGGAGGGTCTTCATACCGAGATTAATTATAATAATAATCTATATAGTCGTACTACTTTATTAGAAATAAAAGTGGTACTTAGTATTATATTACTAGCTAGTTCTTTAAGTAAAAGAGTATATTTTAACGAGAATACTAAGTATAGAGAAAGAAAAGAAAAGAGGGAAGCAAACGATAAGATAGGAACCTTTATATAGTCCTATCACATCGAACAAATAATACAAAATCCTACTAGGCGGAAATACCTAGCAGAATTACCAGACAAACATATCTAGTCTAGACCAGATCGTCATAGGTAGGTCAGGTTTCGGCCTAACAATCACTACCCCAGAGTTCCGATATCTTACCTCTAGGGCTATTACATAGTTTAAGTGCGGGTAGAGAGAGATTGAAGGTGAGAGAGTTATGAGTTAACAATAGGAATGAATAAGAGGACAATAGAATGAATAAGAGAGTAATAGAAATAATAAAGAGAAAAATAGATAGGATCAATGGAATCCATGGATGGTCGCCGTCGCCTAATTGAAGTAAAATCATAGATATAAATACCACCCTCCTCCCCTTTCCTAACTGTCCTTTCTTTTTTCCTCAAGCAACAATCAACCTTCTGATTTCTGCACTACTACTTTTTCTTCGCCAAAGAACAATCACCCTTCTGATTTCTACAACCTTGCTAGTCTCATCTGAACGAGAAGTGAGGCTAAGATCAGTCCCCTCACTTTATGCACAGACTGACATTTTATTCTCTTAGCAAGATGTCGCAGTTACCAGGCTTAAAGTCACCCGCAAAGCAACCTGCGGCCGCAAGCCCAAGCACTATCCCCATCTCATTCCCAACCAAACCAGTCTCGACCAGAAAGCTTCCTGACCTTGAAGCAGCGCTGAAGAAAGTAGCTTCCGCACGGAGCAAGTTTCATGTGCGAAAGGTTGGCATATTGGTACGGTGGGAAAACGATGAAACTGGCGCAGAGAATGATATGGTGACAATGGAGTCAATTCTGAAATCGCTTGGGGTCCAATGTAACAGATTTGTGATCCCGAATTCGGACAAAACACCAGCCTGGAGCATGCAAGAGAATCTCAACAAACTCCTTGGACAATGTATCCGGTCGTCACTACCCTCTCTGTTCATTTTCTTTTATGTTGGTCATGGTGGCCTCCATCATGATGATCTGTGCTTTACGTCACGTCATAAAAGAATTCTGTGGCGGTCTGTCAGAGGTACTCTGGAATCTGCACAGTCAGTGGATTCTCTGGTAATACTCGATTGCTGCCACGCGGCTGCTGCAGCACGGCAGCCCGACTCGACCACGAACATTCACATCATTGCAGCGTGTGGAGTTCATGAAATTGCGTCCGTACGCTCAAATACCGCTTCGTTTACCCAAAGACTGTTCCGCGCCGTGCAAAAGTTCAAGAACCAACAGAATTTCACAACGGCTGAGTGGTACCAGCAAGTACAAGTCGAGAAGCCTAAGCATGCCCCCCACGCCGTGTTTGAAACGTTTAGCGGCACCAGAGCAATCAGCCTTGCGTTCAGTGATACTAGTCGATCCCGCCTCCCTCGGCCATTATCTGGAGTGAGCCAAAAGCACGTGCTGGTGAAGCTGACGCTTGAGGGACAACGAGATTCTGTGGATAGCTTCTCAAAAGCCGTTCGCTCACTTCCGCCGAACATGAAAGTTGAGATTTGCAATGCATTCGAAACCGATGCCTCTGTTTTCATTATCCTACAGATGTCATGGGAAGGGTGGGTTCTGTGGACCAGCGTTGTACATTTGGACTTTGTGGGTGTAACGCTCGGCCCTGATTTACTCCCCCGAAAAGCCATTCCCCCTGCCTCAGCCTCTGGGGAGAATTTGCCTCCTGAAGACCTCTCCTTCAAGGAAGCATGATAATTTTCTTTTGATATTTCCGTTTCGCTTGGCTTGCACTTTGTTCTGCTTCGCTTTTGCTTTGCTCTTCTGTGTCTTTTCTGTTTTTCTGCTTTTATCTATCCCTCTCATTTGTCCATTTCACGCTCTACTGTGCGGACTGTGTCCACGTCTGGATGTGGCACTGACTGGGGTGTGGGAGGGACAGCCCTCGCTGTGGTCGGTTGAGCACTTGGCTCAGGGGCAAGACCCGCTCACAGAGAGAACAAGAACCATAAAACAATAAAACACCTCCGTCTAGACACCCCGAAGATCACCGTGGTATGGTGACCAGATACCACGCACACTCTCATTCAAACTTGTAACGGGCTTCTTAACCCGCTTCAACTTCTCTCCACTGGCTTCCTTAAGAAGGTTTGCCTTCTTCAGGATCTCGTGGGGTTCCAGGTTCCGTACACACACAGGCTTCTCGCGGCCATTGATGTAGAGGCCCTTAATCAGAGGGTGCTTCTGGGGTCGGGGAGAGACACGGATCTCAATCTGAGGGTTTTCGCGGGCGAAGGCGGGGAGGTTTTTCTCCAAGAAAGCACTGGGACGTTTCATGTCAGTACGGATGTTTCTGGAAAGACAGTTTGCACCATTTAGGATACACCTACACCATGCCCTTTGAGCTGCCCGCCCAGTTGCAGTAATGGAAGTCAAGGCGCTTGCATTGTAGGATGAAGGCACCGGCGCCGTTCTAAGCAGATCACTTGGGTTAGTTCAGCAATTGGATGTAGAAGATCTGAAATCCACATACCCTGGCCGCCGTAGATGTTCTAATTCCGCGCAACGGCATCGTTCTAGTCGTCAATAATTATCGTCGTGGTTAACAAGTCGCGATGGGTCTCCGGGTCATTTTCTGGTGCACGTGATTGGCAAGGGCGGTGAGTCACGCGCGCCAATGGGATGTGCAGCGAACTTCCATCATTCGACGCTAAGACCAGAACTGCGACGCGAAGCTCTCACTCCTGAGGTTTTATTCAACCTCCACAAATCATCTTTACTTCACGTCCCAACTTTGTCTAAATTGGGTTCACAACTCAGTATGACAGATAAGCTACCCCCGCCACTTTTGGCGCTATTCCAGCCCCGCCCACCCCTTCGATATCTGCCCCCAAGCGATCGCGCACCAGATGACTGCCAAAAGAGCACTATCTCTGGAGTCGCCCAGTTCCTTGCCGACGCTAAAGCCTTGGCCGATGAAGTTCCTTACAATGCAACTGAAAGCTGGGTGCAGCGCAAATTGCGTGAGAAAACTGAGAAAAAAGAGCAGTTAGAGAAGCAGATAGCGGAAGGACTGCAAAACTGTACGCTTTATCCTCTTTTCACAATTGGGTTTGCATCTCAAGAGGCTAACCTAGCTATGTCTCACAGACAATCCGGACAAAGATCCTCAAGCTCGAGGTGACCCATTCAGGACTCTCTTTGTTGGACGTCTCAATTATGAAGCCAAAGAAGCCGATCTGGAACGAGAGTTTGGCCGATTTGGCCCCATTGAAAGAGTATGTCTTACTTTGCTTGAACTTTGTGAAGATAACTAGCGCTAACAATATGGTGACAGATTACCATTGTCAAAGACACAGTATCAGACAAGAAAAAGAAACCCCACCGAGGCTATGCATTTGTCGTGTTCGAGCGCGAGAAGGATATGAGAGGTATCACCACCATGCCAATCTACTTGGCACTAAACCCATTTGTTTATTCTGTTTTGCGGTAAGAAATATTGCTGACACTAGTTCTTTCCCCAACACCAGCGGCCTATAAAGAAACAGAGAGCCTCAGAATCAAAGGACGACTAGCCGTGGTAGATGTTGAGCGTGGTCGCACCACCAAGGGGTGGAAGCCCCGTCGTCTTGGTGGCGGTCTCGGAGGCCGTGGATACACCAAGCTCTCGGCGGCCCCCCGCGGTGGACCTGGTGGATTCAACGCACCATCTGGACCAGGTGGGTATGGAGGATTCCGCGGAGGCTTCGGAGGCAGAGGTGGAGGTGGTGGTTTCCGCGGTGGAGGTTTCCGCGGGGGTGGTGATCGCTTCGGTGGTCCTCGCGGTGGTATCGGATACCAGGGCAACCGTGGCGGCTTCGGTGGACAGGCCCCTCCTAACGCGCCCTCCGGCCCTGGTGGTGGACGCAGCGGAGGTTTCAGAGGTGGTAGCTTCGGCGGTGATCGTGGTGACCGCGGTGGTGGCGCTAGTGGCAGATTTGACCGTGGTGCAACTGGCAGCAATTCGGAGCCTGTGCGGCCTCGAGATAGCTATGCTGACCGTGACCGCCGCGATTATGACCGCGATGACCGTTACAGAGACCGTGACCGTGACCGCATGGGAGACCGAGGCATGGGAGACCGAAACGGAGACCGATTCCGCGACCGGGATCGTGAACGTGGTGACAGGTATGGTGGCGGCGGCCGTGATGGTGGCCGTGATGGAGGTCGTGACGGAGGCCGGGATGGTGGCCGGGAGGATTATGGACGCAAGCGAACTCGTGAGGATGAACCTGGACACGATGATCCCCGTTCCAGGAGAAGGTACTAGGCCTTCACTTATCCCCCGAGTCTTACCCCCCTCTTATGAAGTCTGGGTTTGCTGGTGGGTATCACTGATCTACCCAGTTTTCATCACTCTTTCTCAAGGGTAAGGGGGTAAATCATGGATTGGCCCACGCGCAATTCAGTCCATTTCAACGATCACAACCGTCAATGTTTTCCACCTCATGCCACGATACCAACATCAGAACTCGATATCAAAGTGGTGATTCTATTCATCCCCTGCTTGGTCCACCTAAACTCCCTGGCAGACGGAGACCCTTATGAATTGTGCTTGTATTCCCCGTTCTATCTGTTTTTTCCCCTTGGTGTTTTTCTTTTCTTCACTTGTGTTCCAACGCTTTTTTTTTTTCTTTTTTCCCTTTCCCCCTGGGTCTTAATGGGACTTCACTTTCTCTGCAGGGGTAAGTATTTGTATTTTAGTCGGTCCTCTTCCGCGCGAAATGGAATCTGGTAAACCATCAGGTACGGCCAGGTAAGGCCCATGTGAAATGACTAAAGGCAGGTATCTTGCTAGATAGATGAAAGTCTAGGCAATACAGCTAGCGGCTCTGCACTACGGTTGATGAAAGTCCAAGAACGAGGTAAATTTGTAGACTTTTTTCGACCTGGTATTCGAATCTTGTCATAGGCTCATAATCCAGCAGGAGGGAAAGCCCCCCATGTAAGGACGAGAGAAAGAGAGATAAAACACACAAGTCTTCAATATATTTGCAAAGAAAGCGCCCTCACCAAACTCCATAAGATGCCCAGCAGAGTTCTTTTTTCGGCCACACGGAAGCCGAATGGGAAAGAGAAGAAATAAAAAACGGAAAAATATAAAGATCCCATCTATGCATCAACATCCATTCCACCCTCAGTCTCGAGGATCTTGACCTCCTCAGTACTCCGCGTCCAGTAGGCCTTGAGATCGACCTTGAACTCAGACGAGGTGATACCGAACATCTTCAACAACGTAGTCTGTCGTGAGTCCAGAGTCTCTCCCTCTTGGCATACGGGGTAACCCTCCTGACCCTCAGTCAACTCAAGCATGACCTTACCCTTCACCAAACGGGTGGGGACGCCGAGCTTGCGGAGCGCGGGCTCAATGGTGTGGCTGACAGGCTCATCCTGCTCAGCAGGAATCTCGCCGGCCCGAGCGGTGACCAGGCCGTTGGGGATGGTGAAAGAACGGGTGGCTTCGGTTCCAGCGCGGGCGAAGTCCTGGGGACGGAAGTTCTCGAAGTATTCGATCACTGATTCCGGAGTGCGGGAGGTGAAGAGCAAACCGACGGCGCCGGCGAGGAAAGGTGTGAGTTTGCGCACGTTGGGAGCGGCTTCGCTTTCGACATCAGTGCCAAGGGCCTTGCCCATGACCTTAGTCTTACCGAAGAAAAGTCTGGAATGACATTGTTAGACAAACGATCTTGGATTAAAGGATTTGCATAAATCAATATTTGATATCAGATCCACCGCTGGTATTCAAGCGCTTTTTCTGATTCAACATTTCGAGCAAATTCCGATTCAAGTAATGATGCTTACCGGCTGTCGGCAAATTCAGTGCGCACATCCTTCAAATAGGTGTTCCGCATGTTATCGACCGCAAAGACAAAAAGGTGATCATATTCCTCGATACATTCCCGGATGTTGGCGAAGAGCCGGCGGGTCTGCTCCTTGTGATCTTTCTTGGTAGTCTTCGACTCGTGGACGACGCGCGCACGCTTTGAACGAGGCATGTTGAATTATAATTTTAGAATTGGTGGTTCAATGAATTCAGGCAGAAGGTTGGATGTTTCCCCCACAGACATTTTTTCTTCGCTGATAACCGGATTAACCTCCCGCCGGGCTTATCCAACGCTAACCTGAATGGGGCAATCAGCTGTGGTCTCTCACGGTCAGTTCACTTCAATAGCGCTTACCTTCAAGTGTTCTTTGTTTGATATTACGGTGCTAGTCATACTGTTGCCTGCAGGGGCAGAGTCCAGACAATGCTGGACTTTATGGACTACATCCAGCTATCCTTCGCCGAGGCGACCCACTGGAATCCCGACAACTCGTACTCGTCACTCAACACCACCGCTCAATGTACGTAATTGATTTCACCGAAAGTCTCCCTATGGGATAGGGAGATTGCTGGTCTAACATATTTTGTACAGCGATTTTGGATTTCTCGACTCCCGAACGATTGCGCGTTCACGTTTCGTCACTCTCCACTCCCCATTTTGCGACCAGTTACACGCTCGGCACCGTTGGATTGCTCGATGGATCTGTGTCGTACCTATTTAGTACGGTGCCATTCAATAACCTACCAAGTAGAAGTGCGTCAATCCCACTTCGAAAGATATGCCCAGGATACCGCCAAGTGCAGGCCCCCGCGGCCCCGATCCAGACGCGGGGATGGGACTCGCTATTAGACGGCGTGAGCATTCCCGGGCTCAAAGATGGAAGCCGTCCTGAACCACCAAATCCTAAAGATGGAGAAAATATCAGAGAAAGTGAAGCAAAGGGAAAAGCTACTCTGCTCCATGCGTCTCTCCATCTCCCGCCTCCCTCCACTCTATATGCGCTCTTTCTACGCAGAATCTCCACGAATATGCAACTATCACTAGCAGTCTGCTCAGCTCAAGGACCGCCGCAATCCAAATCCGCGCCACAGGCCTCACTACTCACCCAGCTATCCCACGACACGGGCAAGTACAGCAACGAGTACCTCTTCAGCACAGACAACGCCCTGTTCGGTTGGCGCGGACTCTGGAACTTCGGCCCAGATCCTCGATACACTCGCGACGTCCCACCGCCATTGTCTCTCCTTTCTGCAGGCGCAGAGGCATACTATTCCCCGATCTCATCACTGATCGGCATGTCAACCGGCCTGCGATTCACCACCTTACCCGCAGCGACAGAGGTCCAGCAATATTCATCACCTTCCAACACCCGAACACCCATATCAACTTTCCCCTACACTCTAACACTAACATTAGCCCCACTTGTGGGATCTTTATCTACAACCTATTCCCTCCGCGCCTCGCCCAACCTCGCCTTCAGCTCTCGCTTTGGCTTCAACGTTTATAGCTGGGAAAGCGAAATGGTTGCTGGCTGTGAGCTGTGGCGTCAAACGAAGAAATCCAGCTCCTCCAGTGACGACGATCTCGAATGGGCCCGCCGCAAAATGCGCATGCATGACTTCGGCGTTTCCCTGCCTGGCTCGCCAGCTTCCCCGCTCCTAGAGGACCCGGCTCGTCCCGAGGGCCCCGTGGGCTCCAGCGCTCACAGCGAGGGCGAGACGAGTGACTCTGTCATTAAGCTGCGCATTGATCAGTCTTGGAATGTGCGGCTTCTCTGGGAAGGTCGGGTTAAGGAGCTTTTGGTGAGCGCGGGTGTCGGGCTGGGTCCTGGTTCGTTCTCATTGTCGCCTTCTGCCTCTTCGGCTTCGGGCAGCGGCTCGGCCCAGAGTGGAGGTGGGAGTCCTGGGATGTCGTATTGGCGTGGGGTTGGGGTCTCGGTGCTGTACTCTTCATAGGTTACGTGCTAGTTATTCAAGACTACTTGTATTGTCTAGGCGTATATCATAGGACGGTCTGGTTGGCCAGGGAAATAACTGCTCCGCGGGGGTAGCAACGATTATGTGTTACCGAAATATACTTCAGAATTGAACATAGATTCATGATCATATACTTGACATTCCAAGCTTTTGTCCTCTATCTGACACCTACATCACAGAGCTATTTACTCTGATGATTGGGGCACTATGGGGGTATTAGTTTCTTTCGGAGACCCCTTAGATGCGGGCGTTGATGATGTCGACGACTGCAGATTTTGGTCAGTACCAACTTTGATAATAGTTTCAGTAGATGGGCATGTGCTAAGAACTTACAGGCAGGCTTCAAGCTGGCACCGCCAACCAAGAAACCGTCGACATCGGGCTGAGTAGCGAGCTCACGGCAGTTCTTCTCGCTGACGGAGCCACCGTAGATGACGCGAACGTTCTCCTGAGCCTGGGCGGAGATGGACTCGCCGAGCCACTTGCGGATAGCGGCGTGGACATCCTGAGCCTGCTCAGTGGTGGCGACCTTTCCGGTGCCGATAGCCCTACAAATAGAAGTCAGATATGCCCAGGGATATGTTGATATAGAAGCAATGGGGGTAAGTTCGTACCAGACGGGCTCGTAGGCAATGACGACCTTGTCCCACTGCTCTGCGCTTAGCTCCTTGGCGGCAGCGTTAAGCTGGCGGGTAACGACCTCGATGGTCTTGTCAGCCTCACGCTCCTACGTAAGAAATCGGGTGTTAGCGGGATGCATTCAAAAAAAAAACAAATAGCCGGTCTTGACCCGATGACCCACTATCGGGACGAAAATGGGAAAATGGGTACTAATGACGTACCTCAAGGGTCTCTCCGATGCAGAAGATGACAGAAACACCACCCTCGATGGCGGCCTTGGTCTTACGGGCAATGAACTATCAAGTGGTGGTTAGTTTATGCTTTATTTGGATGTAGTGTTTGTGGTTGGGAGTTTGGGGAAACTGCGGGTTTGCATACTTCATCAGTCTCCTTCAGAATCACTCGGCGCTCACTGTGGCCAATGACAGCCCAGTTGATCTTGTTGTCACGGAGCTGCTCAACGCTGATCTCGCCGGTGAAAGCACCGTTGGGCTTGTCGTAGACGTTCTGGGCAGCAACACCGATCTTGGGGTCGGCGAGCTCGCGGGTCAGAGCGAGGTAGATGGCGGGGGGGGAGATGACGACCTCGGTGCTGTCGTCAAGCTTGGAGGTATTGAGGTTCTTCACGATGTCGGTGATGCTCTGAGCAACACCGTTCCTTAATGGGGTCAATTGCGCGGTCTTTCATGAAACGAGTAGGCACAGGTAAAAGGAATGAGGGGCTTGGGACCGCGGGGGAGCGAAGCTCGAATAACGTACATCTTGAAGTTACCACCGACGAAGAATTGGCGAGGCATGTTGAAAGGTTATGTGAAGAGTGAAGAGAGAAAGAATGAGTTTGAGGGGTATTAATAGCTTGGAAGAGGAAGAAGACTTCCAAGGTTGACCGGAAAGTAAATTGGGGTGGAGGGGCATGAACTGTTGCCTGAAGTATTAGGTGTCAAGTATGACATCGGTCTCCCTCGGGGCTCACCGGGGGAATCTACTGCGTTACTGCGTATAAAGTACAACATACGTTCCAGTTCCTCAGTTGACTGGACATCATATGCTTGGACCTGCGTCCGCATCAGCTGTTTAAATTGGTTATACAATATCTTTTCTATGTCAAATCACAAAACTCCATCAGCTGGATCGAACAACATGGTCCCTGTCTAAAGTAACTAGGCCCCATTCACCTTCCTCTGAGCATGACATGGCATTGCAGAAGGCTTTTCTGCTCGTACCCAAAATAAATCTCAAGAAAGCCAAAATGAGGGATCAGTTTTGTCCTGAGCTTACAGTGGAGGATATGTCTCCTAAATCATTCTACTGCCTGAAACCCCGTCAAAAACCAAGATGCTTCTCTAGTTATTAGCCATAGGGTGTCTAAAACCCGTGCTATCTGTTCTATTTGAAGATATGACGGAACGTCCTTTTGTGGCATGTTATCAGGGGCTTTCGGTAACTTCACAACGACTGTTGAGGCGCAAACGTCCTCTTCGGGTCTAAGCGCTTTATAAAGCCCCTTTTGACTCTCTTGTATCTATTTTGGAGCCTAATTACACCATTGTAAATGATGACATCAGGGTAAAATCTCCGACGCTGCCCATTTCTCTCGAGGCATATTTTGGTCTCTGGACTGATCAGGGAAGACATCATATAGTATCTTGACAGTCTAGTTGCCTAACTCCTGCTTATTATCTGAGAGCGGCGGTCAGATATGTGCTAGGATAGGCCCGTCATAACACTTCGTGTAGGTCATCAGGCTCGAGGACCTCGGGAGTCAGAGCACTCAGTCATGGAAGTCAAAACCCTCAGCTAGAGGTGCCGGGACAAGCACTAAAATGGAAAGCGTGTATAATGAAATTCTGCTTATATAGACCTGACTATCCTAAACTGACTGCGCATCCAAAAGCATTTATTCTGACGGTAGGAGAAACCTGTAGTCATAACCAAATAGATCCAAAATAAAAGATCGTATCCGTCACATAGCTTCTTTCTTCTCCTTGATAGCGCAGCGACAAGTACAGCGATACACTGCTGGCGGGTCCCTCACTGATTGACAATGCTCAAACTGAAGCGCTTCGTAAAAAGTTCTCTTCGGCCATTTCTCTCGATGTCCAAGACTTGCTTCACGGTGATGGAGCAGTCGGCTCCGAATCTCATTGTCGTTCATCAAGTGCATTCTATATCTTTTACCAGGCACTGAACCTGATCGAGCTCTCTCAGCCCGTTTTTGGCCAAGAAGCTTGGCTGGAGGCATCTCAAGTTGGTCGTGGAGGGGATAGTTCCTGTCCTGTCTTCTGTCAAGGCTACGGCTTTGGAACCTTCGGCGAGAATGAGGCCCAAGACTGGACTCGCGGCGATAAGGACTGACATGTTGTTGTCGAAAAGAGGCCTGGTTCAGCTGAGGCTCTTGACACTTAGTCTCAGTCTCCATGGTTTCTGCGTCATCTGCGGCAGATATTTCGTCGGATTCGTCAGAAATCATGGACGCATCATCTGAGTCGCTGCCGCTTTCCCACGAACAATCTGAATTATTCTCAAGACTGATATCGCTACTGTTTGTGGCACTGACGGCTGGACTTGCTGGTCTATTGTTGATAGTTGCGGTTGACCGTGCAGATTCGCGCAGCTGATCCTGCGATCCTGTGGGATGACCGGTTTCAACGTCTAGATGTGTAGGTTCAACCTGGCCGGTTGGATACTCGTAGGGAGGGCCCTGGGTTGAATGCAACCGCACAAGAGGGTTCATTGCTTGGGCCAGTTGGGAGGGCAAATTTTGCAGTATGGGTCGCAAAATATTTCCATTTTGATCCGGCATCAGATAATGGTTTCTGTTCTCAGACCATATAGGTGAACTCTTCATATGCGGCTGAAAAGATTTCCCAAAAGCCACCGAACCACCCACAGACATCCTGCAATATGCCGGGGTCTTCATGGGCCTTTGCATGATGATGACATCCATGGTGACTATTTCATAGTCACTACAACGAGAATGTCGAGCCTTGGATATCTTTGCATGTTCTTTGGCGTAAACGCAGCTCCACTCAACAAGTGGATTCTTGTGCATTTGTTCGTCAATCAGCTGGTTTATATGAGCGCGCCTGGTGTCGGCGGATAGACCCTGGTATTGCTGCTCTGGGGACTTTTTATTTGCCCTCTTCTGAACCATATTGAAGTATTCTTCTTGATTCCGATGCATGTCTGTCCGTTTCACACAGGTCCACGTTGCACCTTGTTTGGGCATAGCCTTGGTAAAGGTGAAGCCCTCATAAATAAGACTTGCTGATTCAGGGCCAGTTTCTCTCTGGGCATTCTGCAAATGATCGACCAGAGGCAATGGGTTTGTGTTTGAGGTGTCTTTTGGGAGTTGCATCGAATCATTGTTGGGGTTGAGAGCAAACATTGTTTGGGAAGGATCTCTTTGTTTCTTTATTTGAATAGAACGCCGGTTACTGGAAGTAATCTGGTCTTTGAGAAGAATACCCAACGCTATTTATATGTCAGTTTCGTGTGTTTGACCTTCTCGATTCCTACATCTCACCCGGGTGCAATGAGAGATGAGGCTGAAATCATTTGGCCCCCAAATGGGGCGCCCCATGAACCTCAGAATTCAGCCGCATAACTCGAGTCGCCCGGGTGAAAAATGTCTATTATAGATCTACGAGCATCATCTGATAAAAATTGAGATGTGAGCGAGTTTAGCCTAATTCTGTCTGCCTACATCGGAAGCTGACTTTGGGCTCTTTGTTCATTGTTCTAAAAAGAAAATAACTCTTTGATATAGTTACAAGAAAATTGTTTCGAGGAATCCCTTTCATTTGTAGAACTTTAGCCTCTTTATTCTGAGAATATCACATTGGGCTTTCTTTGAAAGCAGTACATAAATGACTTTCTTCGCCCCTTGAGCTTTCCTCACACGCTACACTACACAGCACTACACTTTTCTCCATTTGATTACTTTGACCAGATACCATGACCGAAAAGATGAGCGTTGATCCACAAGATCCTTACGCTTTTGATTATCTTCTAGGGAGAGATTTGGGCGCAATCAAGGGGAATCATACCCTACATCGTCAATTGTCGCAAGTCCGCGAATTCAAATACAAGGACTACAGCGATAGCTTCTCTTACAATGCTGAAGAGCTTTTGGACCCCTCGAGCCAATTGTCCCAAAGGTATCCCCAAGTGAGTCAGGTTCTTCGAGACCGTCTAGGGGTAGCGTTTGGCAAACGAAATAACGAGGAATTCTCGAGGTGTAATTGCCGGGACGATTTAGGTCACAGATGCGACAGCGAAGTGTTTCAAAGACGCAGCCACACTTCTTATGACGATTTCATTCGTTTGAGTGCTGATGGGAGGACCACTGCTAAGGTCGTATGCCTTTGTCCGGACCTTATCAAACGAGTGCAGATATATGGATTCATAGGCGCAGGAAGTAAGACCAGTCTCTCCCCTTGGTTTGATGTATTTTGTATAGATTTATTGCTAACTGATCACAGCATTTGGTGCCACGTTTATTGCTCGCGAGAAAGGCGCTGCTGATGCTCCCCTGGAGGATCTTGAACAATACGCAATCAAATCTCAATTCCACACAACACAGTGGATGGATAGAATATCAGGTGTCGATGCTCAGATGGTGCCCTTTTGCGAGCCTAGCGGAGAGAAAAGATATATGCCAGAAGAAGCCCTCCTTTTGATCTATCTTGACGAGAGCAAAAGGTTCCCTCGGCTCAACTCGGTCTACACTCATGGTATGCTAACAGCAATTCTCATGACCCCCTGTGTTGATCCTAGCTATGAAGCCGTTTCAAATATTGATGAGGGCCATTTTGACAGGATCAAATCGAAGGGGTCAATACCGCCGCGCATCCGGAAGAGATATCCACCATTTCCAGCCTTTGATGGCAGCTATCTCATGTCCGCAACTACCAAAGAACCTGGACTGGGGGAAACAGAAGGCAGTAAAGTGGCTTCACAGCTTCTCCAAGCCATGGTAGAATTAGCTGATATGAAGGTCTGTCATGCTGATATCTCAGTGACGAATTATCTGATGGACCAAAACCTCAACGTTCAACTAATTGATCTTGGAATGCTCACCTTCTCGCTTACAGGCTCAGATGTATTCCACTTAGACCACTTTATTCCCTACCAAGAGTACCAGATGATGCCTGAGCGAGCCATCGAACTGGAGAAGTATGACATTTGGAGGGATCCATCCCACGATGATCTCTGTGTCGAAACTATCTACTTACCTGTTGACCAGCAGGAAATTTGCCTATGGAAATATTCAACGCTCGTTTACGGGTTTCTGCATGGCTTCTGGCCCTGGGATGAGCCTCAACCAGTCCCGAAACATTTGGACTGTCACGCTAGGTATAACGGTTCTTACAATGACCCATTCTATCCAGAAGTCAAACGCAGACGCAAGAGAATGATCAACGAGGATGCAGCAATCAGCGAGTCACTCTCACAGGACTGCAGGGATATGTTACAAGCCACATTGTCTAGAGAAAAGTCTGAGCGGCCGTCGTTGGAAGAGTTATCGTCATTTCCTTGGTTTTCTCGCTGGTCTGCTGAAGAACTCGAGTCTGGTCGCCCTTTGAAAAGACCCTTTGTCAAGGAATTCCATGATAAAAACCGCGCAGATGGTCGAAGGGGTTTCCCATGGCCAAGTATATCACTGGACCAAGATATGTCGTTCCCCATTCTTGACCACAATCGTTGTGACTCCTCTGAATGCTCTTCTAATTCTTCTGGTTCTTCGGATTATTCTACCTATTCAGATGAATCTGATGATAATGGATACGAGGAAGTTACTCCTCCGCAAGAGACATCGTCATGGGGCCTCCAATCTTTTATGCCGATTCAATCGGAGAATTAGAGCTGGGAGTTGAATTGAATTTGATAGCAATCCCAAATTTTAACATATGAATATAATCTTGTCGCTGAGAATACGTAGGAATGATGTGGTCTTGTGTAAGACTATCTAGTTCACGGCTAGACGCCCTTTGGCGTGCTGAGGAAATTGCGAGGAGTTGAAAGGGAATGGATTGGTATGTAGGTAGTAGGAATATCTTGCAAGGTATGCTAATAATAACAGCAAGACAGGTAAACTCAATTAGGGCTCAACACAGCAGGTCGCATTATCACCTCTGTTATCAATGGCATATAAGAAAGAAAATCGTAATCATCGCCGAAGGCTGTCCAGTCTAGCTTGGAGGTCATCATCGCTTGTGTTGCCTCCCCCTCCAATGGCCTGCGCAACTCGAGTTTCATTCACTGGTGCTTTCTGGATGTGTTCGGGTGTGTCACCAAGCTGTAGATGGAATGTGTTAGTCTGCTGGGTCTACATTCTGAGGTTTGGGGGCCGGGGAAACAAACCGCCTGGTTCAGGTCGACACCTATCTCGTCCAAAACTTCCTTCAAAATGTCTTCTCCTTCCTCCTCTTCGCCTTCCATTCCTGTGGCCTCGTCGATTGCATCATCCATCATCTCTTGCCGTTGGTCCATAACGTCATTTTCTCGTTCAAATTCCATCGCGATCCGTTGCAGTGCTGGGAGATTCATCTGTCTGTTCATACTACCCAGAAGCATTGTGGCTCCTTTCATCGACTGCATCATCTGCTCATTGCTTCGGACGGTCTTGGAGGGAGCCATAGTCAGCGCATCATAGAACTAAGAGGGGTAGCGGAGGACAGCTTGCGCCTACCTGGATGCGTAGAGAAATAGCCTGTAATTGCGTGCGCATTTGGTAGAACTTCTGAATGTACCTGTTGTCGCCATCTAATCAGCCAATGCTGCTGCGATTAGTAAACAACCAAGAGAAACTGACCTCCGTGTCCGAACCAGGTCCTTGGCCTGGATCTTGCATGCTCCAACTTGCCCATTTTTGGCACTCTTCTTGATGTCTTGTACCAGCTTCTTCTCTTGGTTCTCTAGTTTCACTCGCTCTCGGTCAAGCTCCCGCTGTGTTCGGTCCAAGGCACGCTGGTGTTTACGCAGACGCTCCGCGGGGGTCATGCGCTTTCCGAAAGCCCACTCGACGATCTGAGAGAGCTCGTGTGAGTAAACTGGCCATATTCAAGGATTTCATATGTGCCTTACATTCATGATTGCGGGGAATAACGGTTTGTAAGTTCGAGGTAAGAAGTAAATTCAAAGGACAACCTAGGAGTCTAAGTAGGAACAGTGACATCAATGGCAGTATGGTAAGATTACAGGAGCATTACGATGATACCGGGTCACATGAACGCTAAACCCCTTTTAGCCCGACGTCATCCTTTAAACCTTGCAAGAAATCGATCATCTCATAACCAAACAACCAAAAACACAACTTCTCTTGGATGGATGTCGCCCCCACGTTGAGGTCTTTTATCCGTCATGAGTCAGGAATATCACCCTGGTGAAGGCTCGTCTTCCGGAGCTGGCTCGTCCAGGTTCGCAGGCGAGGAAGAATTTCCCGAGAAGAATCCTTTTTTCCGTCCCCCACCGACTTATATGACCGTGGGCAACGGTTCGACTTCAGACAGCGCCACGGCCTTGATGACTTCGCTGAACCAAGATTCCGGCTATGGAGGCAGCGTGGCCGATACGGAGGATGCGAACTCTACTTGGCGTGCAGGGTTGATGGAGGATAGGCCGACTCCGGTGCATACTCCAACGCGCCCTGGAGAATGGAATCCCGCAGGTAGGTTTCTGGCGGCGATAAAACGTGTGATTTCGAGGGGATCAAGTTGAGCTAATGCGTCTTGGGATACAGCTGAGCATGAGAAGCAAGTGGTTGCCAGTCACGTCTCTCAACTTCTCTAGTATGTCTCGCCTGCCCGCAAACCCATTCATGGACTTTCAAGGCTTACACTACTTTTCAGCAACTCAAATCGAACCAAACTTGCTCGTGCGATCTCCCGGACTATCGACACACTGAAGGAGCTCCAGGACATGAACCGCCAATGGCCCGCCCACTATCCCTCCGTGCAGAGCACGCCCTCTTTTCCCATGGACCGACGACCGTCGCTGAATCAAACTCAATCCGAATTTGGCGACAACAACAGCAGACCTAGCACCCCGCCCCGACCGGAAATGAGGCGCGCAGCCACCTTGATGGGTAGCGACGAATTGCCAGAATCCAGTGCCTCGGCCCAAAGTCGCGTCGCGTCAGAGCCTAGATTGATGACCCCGCAGATTGCGCAAGAGTTCTCTATTCTTAAATTGGATCTCAAGCTCGGTGCTCTCTCGCAGGCAGAGCTAGTGCATTCGTTGGAAAAGGCATCGATTGCTGCCCTGTTGGATGGAAAGATCAGCCAGAGCATGAAGCATCTCCTCTCACTGCGAGACAGAATTGAGGATACCTCAAGTAAGGTTCTGATTACAGGAGACTTGAACGCAGGAAAATCGACATTCTGCAATGCTCTCCTGCGCCGAAAGGTGTTGCCAGAGGACCAACAGCCTTGCACCAGTATCTTCTGTGAGGTTCTTGATGCTCGCGAAAACTGCAGCGTTGAAGAAGTCCACGCTGTTCACATGGATACGCCATACAACCGCAATGACGAAAGCACCTTTGATGTCTATTCTCTCGCCGAACTCGAAAATATCGTCATCGATAACACGAAGTACATGCAGTGCAAGGTCTACGTGAAGGATGTACGGTCTATTGACGAATCCCTGCTCAACAACGGCGTGGTTGACATCGCTTTAATCGATGCACCCGGCTTAAACTCGGACTCGCTGAAAACCACGGCTGTCTTTGCTCGGCAGGAAGAGATTGATGTCGTTGTGTTTGTGGTCTCCGCCGCAAATCATTTCACATTGTCCGCAAAAGAGTTCATCTTGAATGCTGCACATGAGAAGGCATATATCTTCATGGTAGTCAACGGATTTGATCAAATTCGCGACAAGCAGCGCTGCGAGCGCATGATCTTGGATCAGATTGGCAAACTCAGCCCTCGTACGTACAAGGAGGCTGCTGAGCTGGTTCATTTCGTTTCAAGCAATGCTATACCTGTTGCACCTGCTATCTCGCAGTCTGGCTCAGGTGGTGGTGACGGCGGTGGCTCTGGCCCTCATGATGACGACGATGATAAGGACTCCAAGGATAAGGGCAAGGGCAAAGAACGGGAGAAGCTCCAAGACTTCGAGAACCTTGAAGGAGCCTTGCGACGTTTTGTCCTTGAAAAGCGCTCCCGGTCCAAGCTTGCGCCAGCCAGAACTTACCTTCTGAATCTCTTAGCTGACCTTGGATCCCTTGCCACAGTCAATCGTGATGTTGCACAATCGGAGCTCACTCGAGTGACCGATGAATTGGCGGTGATCGTACCGGCATTCGAGAACGGCAAGAAAAAGAAGGGAGAGCTCGCAGAGGGTGTCAACAAGGCCATCGACGATTCATGCGATGACGTCTACAATCACACTCGTTCGACATTGACCAATACTATCACGCGTGTTTCTGATGCAGACCTAGGCGTTGAATATCCCGGTATCTTTTCGGCGTTCCAGTATGCTGAGGAATTGAAGCTGGCAATGCTGGATCAGATTGCCTCGTCTGTCACCGACTGCGAGGACTACGCCCGGGAGAAGACAGTTCAAGGAGTCGGTTTTATCCAAAACATCGGTCTTCTGCACATTGGTGAAGACAAATTCACTCCACTCAACTTCCGCGCGGATGCGATGTTCCGCCGCGGCCGTCGCCACACATTTGGCCGACAAGTCGACACTGAAGTTGAGCTGTGGGACTTCTTCGATATTGCTGGTCTCTGGGAGCGCCAAGAAAAGATCGCAGGAACAGGCGTTGCAATGACTGCCGTCACTGTACTTGGTGGTAGGGCTTTGGGCGGATTCAGTTGGGTGGATAGTGCCTTGAGTGCTGTCAAAGTCATTGGCCCGAACAACATCCGCCGACTGTTCTTCCCTAGCATCCTTGCTGCTGGTAAGTTTTACTCAATTCGTTCTCTCAAAGAATAACAGTATACTAACTTCACACAAGCTGTCCTGACCACAGCTTACGTGCTCAGCTCCATTCCGACCACCCTTCCCCCACGCCTATCACGGAAGATCGCTGCCACTCTTTCCGAGATGGATTATGTGCACTCGAATGCCAATCGAATCTCGACTGAAGTTCGCCGCATGCTTCGCATGCCTGCCGGCAATCTTCAGACCTGTCTTTCCCAGGATATTGAAGATCTCGGCAGACGCAAGCAAGAGGTCACCAAAATCAAGCAGGAGAGCGATGTTGCCACCAAGTATTTCTCTAACCTGTTCCGGGACAGCAGCGAGAACCGCCGTTCTATCGAGAATCTGGATCTTGATGCTCCCTTGCCTGGCGGAATGGCTGCAGCAATGCAAGCATAAGACTATGTCTACCTTTGTACAACCACTCATGATTCCTACGAAGTTTCTTTTTCGCTCTTTTTCTTTTTCCTCCTCACTTGTACAGTTTACATCTTTCTCTTACCCATTCTTCATATTCTACTAAACTCTTCCCATGGTGTTCCTTCACGTCGGCTTTGCGGTCATTTCTGCTCTAGGTCCTCGTGCTTCGCTGGCTTTCATTGTATTTCATGGCGTGATGCTGTGCACCAGAGGGAGTATAATCCTTACCCAAGATTCCCCCTCGAATCAAGATTGCATCTTGTTCAGAATTCCTTCTGCTAGTGGCCTTAAGATCGCGAGTTTCCCTTCGGCTTTCTTTTTGTACCCGAAATGTCGAGTACCAGAATGCAGCTTCCACTCGGCTTCTCAAGACAATTCGTCACTTATCACTCATACCGTAGGCCCCGTAGGCCTGAGGACATGTAGTTTGCTTGATATTAAACTGAAGTGGATTATCATTGACAAAGTTTAGATATCGCTCTTTCAAAACATTAGATAGACCAAAGAGGGCGCCATTCGCAATGCAATGCCATGCCTTCGCCGATGAAAAAAAAGCAAAAACCAAGATGTCCATCCAAAGTGCAAGAATCATTCATCGTCCACTTTAACAGGCTGTTTCCTCGTCCTCCGCCCAGACCCCCATCCAATATCCTCCAGCTCCCGCACTTCACCGACAAGTAAACCCGACCTGTCGGCCTTCATTGTCTTTCCAGACAACTTCCCAGCATCCCTCAGGAACTCCGCCCTCATGGCAGCCGCATCGGGATCTTCATAATCCAGCTGCGTCATCTGCGGTGCCTGATTTTCCTCGTCTTCGTCCTCGGTATGGGGTGGGAGTTTATCATTCAGGAACTCAAATTTCCCACCGCTGAGCATGGATGACAGACTCTGTTCGACACGGCTATTACTGCGGGATATGGAGTTGTCCCTTGTCGGGTGAGCGCTTTCCAAGGCGCTGCCGAGGCCGTCGTCGTTGAGTGTATCGATCGAGCTAGCGCGTGAGACGGGACGTTGCCCTTCTAGTATTCTGGCTGAAGAGTGGGAGGGGGCGCGGCCGAGGAGCGGCTTACGCTTTCGTCGGGGTGGATTTCCGTCATCATTGGTTGTGGTGTTCTCGGATTGCTGTCGTGACTTGGCAGCGCGGGCTTGCTGTAGGAGCCCGCTCAGAGCGGTATCCAGAGCGGATGGGCCAGTGGCTGGTGCCGAATCGACACTTGGCGTGGGCTGTTTGGTATTCGGTTCCTCTGAGGTTCGTTTGTCTAGTTTCCTGGCAGGGGTTGGAGATCGAGACTCTGGGACAGAGGGTTTTGGTGCATCGGTCTCAAAGCCGTCACCGACTATGGGTATTGTTCGACTTGCAGCGATGTTCCCTAGACTTCGCTTCTCACTCCTATCACCGTTTGTAGACTCGGTGGATATTTTGAACGTGGAATCCGCTTTTCGTTCGTCAACGTGTCTGTCAGATTGCTTTCGCTTGGCAGATAAGGAACCAAGTTTGTCTGCGCTGCTAGGGTTTTGGGGCAATTGTCTTCGGACAATGTATGGCTCGAATGACTTCTTTTGGCCACTTTGAATAGATATCCAGAGCCAGTCAGCAGACACTGCTGGAACCCCCCACTCGGCAGTATGCCGCAGTTTATCCACGCTGGCTGTTTTGGGGTCATTGCAAATCAGAACAGATGCTTTCTGCGTTAGGAAATCTCCATATGTGGCGCCCATCAACTCTACCAGTTTGCGCAGGTGTAAAAGATCGATACGTCCAAAGCCGGTGGAACAAATCCGCAATTCCGGAAATCCTAATATCATTAGACCATGTTTGAATCTTACATGGGATGATATCTCACCTGGTATAGGGAACTTAGGGAATGGGGTGCTCGCCACATGAGACTCGGGTGGAACAAAAGCTCGAGCATCAATGCATCTTTCCAGCCACATCTCCGTCACGACCTCGCATTCAAAGGCCATTTCATCTGTTGACGGAACGGCTGACCTGGGAGTCTGATACGGCACCATGATGAACAGCCCATGCCCTGTTTTGGGAATAGTAGGGCTGGAAAATTCATTCAGTGAATCCACCAACTGAGCTCCGTTATAAGTGAGATGCTCACGCAGAATTTTAGCCTATAATTTGCATTAGTTTCAAGGAAACGTAGACAAGACAATGGCCACAAACCTGCTTAGAAGAGAATCCATTAATAAAGAAATAAGTCATGTGTAGAAATCCAGTGTCTTTAGATGGAGCAGCCGGTTGCGGAAGACGAGACTGGGTGCTTTCAGCAAATGTAGTCTCGCTGGCGAATGACTGATATGCCTGTATGACAGGCTTCGACGCTTCGGTTGGTCCTTGTCCTTGTGTGTTCTTCTGAGGTCCAGTTGTTTCGTTATTATCGAATCCTGTTCCGACAATATCTCCCCAGATACTTTCATTTTGATCTACTAGCTTGGTACTTGCAATCCTGCGTAGCTTTCGAGGTCGTGGATTCATCGAGTTCTCTTTTGTAGTGTTGTCCCTTCGAGAAGACTCCCTCTCTGTCGGTGCGGATCGATTCCATGCCCCGACACCTTGTTCTGCGGGTGGCACCAGCGGGTGATATTTTTGCTCGTCCAGGATCAGTCCACGCTCGATACTGTCTGTAAACCATTTCACCGAAACAACTTTGATATTCCATTGTGTTGCAAATTTGTATTTTTCACCCTCTGAGTTGCGCGCAATAAGATGTGTCACAGTTTTGGTCAGGTCTTTCCGATATTCGGCCCCGTTCTCCTCAGTTGTCTTCTGCATGTAGGCTCGGAAAGGAACTGCGGCGCATTTATTAGTGTTGCCCCATAATCAATTGTGGAGACCAGCCAACTTACGGTCCGAGAACCCAGTAATGCAGATTTTGAGGCCATGCAATGTTGCCAGTCTGAATTGTTTCTCCAGCGCCTGTATGTCTATGTCCTCTCCCTGAGTCCATGAGTGTCGCACGGCCTCAATCCATTCTGGGTTCATTGCCACCACGTCATTCCGTTCCCTGGCCACGAATTTGTATTTGTCGCTGTTCGTGTCACCAACAAGTAAATGGGTTACGTCCGAAGTAAGGTGGATACTGTGCATCGCGCCCATTTGTTCCGCCATTTGAGTCAATGGAGTCTGTGTGATGGAAACGCAGGTCAGCTTGTGCTTGAGGCTTCACAGGTTGCTAAACCTCTGTCTGACACATACTCTCTTCTCAATTTGTACGGATGTAAAGCAGATGACTACACCCGTCAGAGGGTAGTCTTTATCTATAACATGGCTTATTAGCAAATCGAGCTCGAGTTCGAAAAAAAAAGCTACTGCACGTACTCGAAACTGCCATCCCTGCCATTCCTCATGGTCGCAGAGTGCAAGCTGCTCCAATTTGGCGTGATTGGCAAGATACTCTCGCGACTGGTGGTTTGTAATGTCTAGATTCTGCATTCTCGTCCCGCGCGTTTTGCGGTAATTGATGATCACGTGACTCGGTATACCTTTCCTATCCTTGCGTATACTTCAATTCAGGTACACAAATTACACTTAATTACAATGAGAAGATAATTTCTCTTGTCTACTTGCATGGTCAAATGTAGCAATGCGTAGTTCAAGGTGGTTTTTGGTCAAAGTGTTGTGAATACTGAAAACTTGACTTGAATGAAGTATTGACTTTAAACAAATAGCTGTAATTTGATCATAAGTTGCCAAAAGAAAGCCCGCTTCTTTGATTTTATACAAGATTTATAGTGTATTCAATCCCAAGAAAAGTGCTTACCATATTAAAATATATGATAAAAACAAATCTGTGAGATAAATCCATGTTGAATGTTGTTTGGACCTAGACCTCGGTGGAGCTGTTATCCTTATCAGCAGCCCGTCACGTGTAGATAATCGCGTCTGCAACGCGTTGCAGAAAATCGATTTGCGTCCAAATCGGAATTATCTGGCGCGACCTCATTGTCTTGGTTACATAGCATTCTGCATTTCATTTTATGCATGTTGCCAGATTTAGGGCGCGGGGCATACACATAATTCGATCGCTCTCTTTGACTAGCCCAAAGAGACTACCGAGTTCATTTGCGTATTCATCCTCATCTCGACCCGCCGAAGCCCCCGAGAAAATGTTTAAGAAAGCCCTCCAAGACCACCCGGGCAGTGGAACAAAACCTCTTCATCAAACAGACTTGTTGCGTTCCAATGCAACGGCCCCTTCGAAACCACAACCACCATCACACTCCAGTGGTGTCAAGCGAAAAATCGAAGTGGGCGAGTCCTCGCTGGGGTCCCTTCACAACGCGGTGTATTTCGATGAAAATGACTTCGATGATGATCTGGACCTCGATGAGCCACAGCCACTAATTGCGCCAAGCGTAGCTGGCTCCGCCATCTCTAAGACAATCACATACCCAAGCCTTGACACCACATCAAGAACTGGCCAGTCTGTTTACAGCAACGAAAATCCAACAGACGTCATTTACCCCGATCTTCCATCCGTATCCCAAGAGGCAGCAGCTCCTCCCAGCAGTATGCAGTTACCTTGGTCATCATCGCCGCCCTCCCATTTCCAACCGCCCGTGAGGAAACCTCGTACCCTTCCATGGACTAAAGAAGAAGAGGAACCCCGCGAAGACAAGAAAAAGACCTTTGTGACCCCCAAACGTTCAAGGCCCACAGAACCATGGAATAAGTCCGAGAGCACGATCAAGGCCGAACAGAAAGAGTTACGACAAGAATACAAGAAGACCCAAAAAAGCGACGGGAACCCGAAACCACAGGACAGTTCGAAGATTGCCTCTGTTTTCTTAAGTGACGAGCAGAGAGCTGTTCTTGATGCTGTTGTCGACCGCGGAAAGAGCATGTTCTTCACCGGTTCTGCAGGAACGGGAAAATCGGTACTCATGAGGGAAATCATTGCGAAGATGCGCAACAAATATCGAAAGGAGCCCGATCGAATTGCAGTCACAGCATCAACAGGTCTTGCGGCCTGTAATATCGGGGGTGTGACTCTCCATAGTTTTGCCGGAATTGGTCTAGGCAAAGAGCCAGTGCCCGAATTAGTGAAAAAGGTACGCGTTTCTCTACAGACATAGGAATCGCTAATGCTAAAAACCTCCAGATTAAGAAAAATCAGAAAGCTCGAAATCGCTGGCTGCGCACCAAAGTCCTTGTCGTTGATGAAGTCTCCATGGTAGACGGGGATCTATTTGATAAGCTCGAAGAAATTGCCCGACGGATTCGCAACAATGGCCGTCCCTTTGGAGGAATCCAGCTTGTTGTAACAGGCGACTTCTTTCAACTACCCCCCGTACCAGACGGAAGCAACCGAGAGGCAAAATTTGCATTTGCAGCTGCTTCCTGGACGACTTGTATCCAACATACCATTCTTTTAACTAACATCTTCCGTCAACGCGACCCGGAGTTTGCTGACATGCTGAATGAAATGCGACTGGGAAAAATTACCCCTCGCACAATCGAGGCTTTTAAGCGGCTCTCTCGGCCCCTTGATGTCAAAGACCAGATCGAAGCAACGGAACTGTATGTTTTACCATATAACTATACTGTGCTGAAGCTGACTCTTGATAGGTTCCCAACACGCGCTGAAGTGGAAGGTGCAAACTCTGCACGAATGGCGAGACTTTCTGGCGAGGTCATGAGGTTCAATGCTGTGGATTCTGGGACAATCCAGGACCCTCAGCATCGCGAGAGACTGCTGTCAAACTGCATGGCCCCTCCTATGATTCAGTTGAAGAAGGGTGCTCAAGTGATGCTCATTAAGAATATGGAGGATTCGCTTGTCAATGGCTCTATTGGAAAAGTGGTAGCCTTCATGAGTGAAGATTACTTTGATTCCTACAAGGAAAACGACAAAAACTTTGCTGACGACACGACTGCAAGCGATGACGAGCGGGCTCAACGAGCTCGGAAAAAGCTCAAACCTATGGGGTTCAAAGAGGGCCCAGCCTCAATGGCTCGGAAATGGCCGCTAGTATCTTTCCTCCAGCCTGATGGCTCAGAGCGTCACTTATTGTGTCAACCGGAGACGTGGAAGATTGAGCTTCCTAATGGAGAAGTGCAAGCCCAGCGTCAACAAGTTCCGTTGATATTGGCGTGGGCTCTGTCCATCCACAAGGCCCAGGGCCAGACTCTTCACCGTGTGAAAGTTGATCTGGGTCGAGTGTTTGAAAAGGGCCAGGCTTATGTTGCACTGAGTCGAGCGGTGTCACAGGAGGGACTACAGGTTACTCGATTCGAGCCTCGCAAGGTGATGGTGCATCCGAAAGTGGTGGAGTTCTACTCCAACCTCATCACGATCACAGAGATCAACAAGTCCAAATCGACAAGTGCTCTGAACCCAGATGACTTTGATGACGAAGATTTTTGATTTATATATAAGATTGCAAGATTTCTCTTCCCTTCAAATTCAGGTCAGAGATGACATCAATATCCAAGACATCTGATTACTTAATAAAATACAAATTACTTTAATCTACCTAGGTGCATACCCGTGTACTTTTTTTATAGATCTATACATCCATTTGTCCCCCCCCAACCTTGGTCGGCTTATCGCTTATCGTTTATCGCTTATCGATAAATCACGTGCCCGGCGATTGAGCTCTCACAGCTCTTTCGTCCCAACTCCGTAGGCTCATCTGAAGTTTGACGCGCTTTCCAAGCAAATACAATTGCACGCTTGATGGTTGTTTAGCTGGATTAAAAAATCTCACAATCATCATGGCTTCCGAATTCATTGGCTACAATGTGCTTGTGACATTGAGAGAGCCACAGGGTGGAAGGCTGGTGGGCCAGGTCGCCAATGTGTTTGGGCAGCGCTTGCTGCTCCAGGATGGTGAGATTTGAATGAGTTCAATAAATTTATGCCATAACAACTGACCTTTTGATATCCAGTCACATTTCTCTGGAACGGTCAACGCTTGCCTCAATACTCTATTGATGCCTCTGCTATCATCGACCTCTCTCTTGAAACCAATACCCAGGTTCCCTCGCAGCGTCAGCAACTACACCCCCAGCTTCAACCTTATGCAGCAATGCCTTTACCCCCAGCTCCCACTCAGTCTACTCCAACACAGCAACAATTTACGGACCCGGCTATTCTGAGTTTTTCAAAGGCACCTCTCATATCTAAACCAGCTATCCCCGCCAACCAAATTCCCGGGGCAGTTTCGGCCTCTTTGAGTGAGCCATTCAGCAACCTGGAATTGAATGCAGATAGTGACAAGGCCGGAATACAAGGGACCTCCCACAAGAAATTACTCCAAAGCCCGCAGGAACTGTCACCTTCAAAGCAGACACCAAAGCGGAATCGACGTGGCAACCAGGAAAATGCACGGGAAGAAAGAGGATATGTCACCAAACATGGAGCCGCAGCAAGCACCAACCCAAAGAGCAAAGGCTGGCGCCAGACTGCATTTGTGGAGCCAGCTGCCCCTGCATTCCAGGATTCACCTGAAGCTATGAGCCGGTCTGGAACTAAACTTCGCAAGAAGAAGTCACGCCGTTATGCCGAAGATCCAAGTGGCTGGGCAACCGAAGATGCTACTGATATCCAAGAGCTGGGCGAATTTGACTTTGAAAGCAACCTTTCCAAATTCGACAAGCGGACTGTGTTTGAACAAATTCGAAATGACGACACTACCGCAGACGAGGAGCGTCTGGTGAGCTTCAACCGAAAAGTCAAGCCGGGCACTAACGGCGGAAAGAACCTACACTGGACGGAGAATGTACTCGATAGCCCACAGAACAGCGATACAGGGGATGATGTTGAAGTAATAAATGAGATCAAACTGAGCAGCGATACCATCTCCGCACGCGAGCGGTCAAGGGCGCCTACACACACTCAGCCTCCCCGCAAAGACAGCGCGATACAGGCCCCGCCAATGGTGCCACAGCTCAGTGCGCTTGGTCGCAGTCAGCTTCATGTCAACATTTCTCGTACAACTAGCCCTCGACCAAGCCGATCCTCAGTGTCGCCTATGATTGCTCCCAATGTTTCCGGTGCTGGATCTCTCCGGCTCACAACCACCAATCGCAGCTGTCCCACGGTGAGCCCCTTGCAGACTCTGGAGATCGAGCAAATCTCGGTCGCCGAGTTTGGATTGGCCGATGAGATCATTACAGAGAATGCAGGTCGAGGAATAGCAGAGGCTGCTGTGGCACTTCTGTCCAATGATGCTGCTGCGCCTACTATGCTTATCCTTACTGGCAACCATCGTACCGGGGCAAGGGCTATTGCTGCTGCTCGTCATCTGCGTAACCGGGGTCACCGGGTTACAGTCTGTTTGCTCGGGCTCGAACACGAAGCTGAACTGCTGGAGAACTGCCGCAAACAGCTTGATATTTTCCGCAAGGTTGGGGGACGCGTGCTCAAATGGGAAGAACTATCCGCTCGTTTGGCGACCTCAGACCTGGGCCCCGACTTGATTATTGATGCCTTGTTTGGCATGCACCTGTCCTTTGATGACCTTCGGACCGACGACCAAGGCGTGGCTTTTGAGATGATTTCCTGGATGAACCGCAGCAACGTCGATGTGTTGTCTGTGGATGTCCCGTCCGGACTGAATGCTTCTACTGGTAAGTACTTCTGGAGACCAATCCGAACCGGTGTGACTAATTCAGAAACCCCATAGGCGACGTTACTCTGGCCGAAGGTGGCCGGCTTTGCGTCAATGCCACATCCGTGGTGTGCCTCGGAGCGCCCAAGACTGGTGTGCTAAATGCTCTTCTGTCTGGTGAAAGACTGTCCTGGAATTTGGCAGTTGCCGACATCGGAATCCCTCAGATCGTCTGGAGAAAGTACGGTACCCGTCGTCGCCATGGAATCGATTTCGGAAACAAATGGGTCGTGCCATTGAAGTACCAGCCCTTGCTTTCCTAAACACAACTACCCTTTTCTAATCATATGAATTACCACGATCTACATTGTCATCGGAGGCGTTTTCAATTTGCGTGACTATTCGGGCGGAGCTGGTAGCTCCGTTCACAGCGTTTGTTTTAATGATGCATGGGCTTCCAGGATTTCCAGTGGGAAGGATAGCACTTGTACATGTATGATTATCTACCGAGCCTCTTCTGACCTCCGGATCAGGGCAACATGGCCCACAAAATCAATGTCGAACTCAGATAACAAAAATGGAATTTTAAGCTCACACTTCCCTTGTAGAGGTTGATGATGTGCGTAATCGTGTCAAGCCCGCCACCACCTAAGTAGTTACCAGGTGTTGGTGATCATGTCTCACCAGATCAACAAATTCCAAAATTAAGTATCTTTTATATGGTAATTCCATACAAAAGACACCTGCACGCAATGCATTCACAACTGCAGTTTTCTCAACCCTTGGACTAGATAGGGAGAAAATAAGAAGCTATATAGAGTTTAACTGAAGCCTTAATCACTTCGTATCAATCTGAGCAAGAAATACTAAGTGTGCTTAAAATAAGAGGATAATGACACTTTTACATATAATGTTTTAACACATGGTGCTTTTTCAAGACGTGGTGGTGGGCTTGGCATGGTTTCTTACTTAGGTACCTACTTCGGCTCACACGAGGAAGCAACTGAGCTTACCGCCCTTTTCTCCGCCTGATGATTGAAGTGATATTCTGCGTGGCACTATCGTTAACCTGCTAATCTCAAAGCGGTAAGTGTCCTGCCGTCATTTCATCTCCGCGGGCTGCGCGAAAGTTGCTGAAAACAGCTTGATCTTCAATCATGGGAAAAGGTACGTGTTGTGTGACCGTCTCTTTGAACACATTTAGACTAACATGGTTGACTATAGGAACCGATAAGCTTTACGTATGCGATATCTCCTTCATTTTCAAATTCCAGTACTCTCCCATCGCATCTTGAATCCCCGCTGATAATCGGATTTTTAATAGATCACACACTCCGAGTGGGCATCTGAAGATGCTTTCTCGGCCAGTGCTGGCGCTGGAGTTTCCAAGGCCAAGAAGGGTGGTCCCCACGCTGCGTTCAAGCGCTTGCCGTTCAATTTCTGTTCTCTCTCCCTCCAGCCATTTTCACACCCGGTTTGCACGCCCACAGGAACACTCTTCGACCTCACGAATATCCTACCATGGATCAAGAAGCATGGGACAAATCCCGTCGACGGGGCCCCGTTAAAGAGCTCGGACTTGATCAAGCTGACCCTCGCGAAGAACGAGGATGGCGACTACGTTGACCCGGTGACCTACAAGATTCTGACTGACAACACACACATTGTCGCATTACGGAACACAGGGAATGTATTTTCCTGGGATACGGTGGAGCGACTCAACATCAAAGGAAAATTGTGGCGCGACTTGGTCACGGATGAGGAATTCAGCCGAAAAGATATTATCACCTTACAAGACCCGCAGAATATAGAGTCGCGCAACCTCAGCTCGTTCAATTACATCAAGGAGGGAGAGACTGGAATCTTGGAGGGTCAGCAGACCTCTGGGAGCGTCAACACCAGTGCGCTCGGCAGCTCGGCGAAGATCCTGAAAGCGAAAGAGGCGGTTGCAAAGGCACGGTTAGAACGCGCTCAGCAGGCTGGTTCTGCTGCGGCTGGCTCAAAGGCAGTTTCAAAGACTGGAGCTGCGAATGTGGCTTCCAAGGCGCAACCGGGCAAACCAACGCCCTACAACGCTGCACGTTTCACTACGGGCAAGGCGGCTGCCTCGTTCACTAGCACAGGCCTGACACCGCACACGTCTGCCGAGCTAGCGGTATTATCAGAGGAGGAATACATGCTCAAGCGGGGTCGCGTGAAGGCCAAGGCTTACGCGCGCATTGTGACTACCGCCGGGCATCTTAATCTCGAGTTGTATCCCGAGCATGCGCCCAAAGCCGTGTGGAACTTCCTTCAGTTGGCCAAGAAGGGCTATTACACAGATGTACCATTTCACCGCAATATCAAGGGATTCATGCTCCAGGGTGGTGACCCAACTGGCACTGGAAGAGGCGGCGAAAGTATCTGGGGCAAATACTTTGCAGATGAATTCGAGGGGCCTTTGAAACACGATGCCCGAGGCACACTGAGCATGGCTAACAAGGGCAAAAATACAAATAGTAGTCAATTGTAAGTGACCCCTTGCGATTCCCCTGACTCAATGAGCGCTAACCTGTGTTTTCAGCTTCATTGCCTATCGAGCCCTACCTCATCTTAACCTCAAGCACACCGTCTTCGGCCGTCTCATTGACGACCCAACTCCTTCATCCACTACTTTGAATAAGCTTGAGATCCACCCGGTGGAATCAAACACAAACCGTCCTACTCCCGATATTCGCATCAAGGAAATCACGGTCTTCGTAGATCCCTTCGAGGATTTCCTGGCCCAGAAGCGCGCCGAAGAAGCACGGGCCACAGGAGCTACGGGTCCTTCTGCAGAAGAGGAAGATGAAACTGCTCGCCGTACGGAAGATGACCGTATTACCTGGACTGGGAAACGAGTCCGTGGTGCTGAGGCGGACTCGAATGAAGGCGGTGCCTCAGGTGTTGGAAAGTACCTGAAGGCAGCACTGGCAGAGCGGGATGGACAAGAAGAGGATGAAATTGTGGGATTTCTGGACGAGGAGGTGGCACCTGAGCCCGCTCGCAAAAAAGCTAAGGGTCCTGGAGGCTTTGGAAACTTTAGTTCGTGGTGATAGATTTAATTCCCAAATCCTTTTTTTCCTTCAAATTGTGCTATAATTTGATCTACCCAGAAGAACACACACACACACACACATACCTCTGCACTGCCCTCATTAAGTCAACCCTTGAATTACCTGGCACTGTAACTTTGGTTCAAGTCATCACATTTTTCTAATCTTTACTTTCACTGGAATTAAACAGCCAACGTCGCAAACTCCGTGGACACCATATCTGCACCAGCCTCATCTACTTCAACTTGCACATCAACTTTCTCACTCTCATCGGCCCCGATTCCCGTCTCCTTGATCTCGCTTTCTTCCGTTTCGGCCTTCTTTCTTGCAAGATCTATATGGCTTAGTGTACATTCATCCGGATCCCAGGCCAAAACCCTGCTCTTCATATTTTCCAGTTGCTGGGAAACAACTTGTTCCATATCACGTTTCTCCTCGGCATTCAAATGCCCAAGTCTCTCCTTCCATGCATCCGCAGGGTCAGGGCACGTAGTCGGTCCAAAAAATCGAACATCAATCTTTTGCCAGTATATCGCATCAAATGCGAAATTGTTCCTCGCGGCATACGCAACCCAGAAATCCCCACTCTCCCAACTCTCTCGCATGGGGCCGGAAAGCCGCTGGTTTTCTTTTAGTTGACACTTCCTGATCGCTTCATTTTCGCGACTGATCATAGCCCTGAGGAATGTTTCGAGTCGACGTTCATACTCCCCACACCAGTCGTCAAGACCACCGTCCGTGGACCAGTATTCGGGCTTTTTAATAAGAAGCCACCAAGGTGGCGCGTAGGAGAACTCAACGGGGGCGGCATATGTGAACTCCCAGTCCACGACTGCGGCAATTTTTGACTCCTTGTTGAGAAGGACATTACCGGGTCGGAAGTCGTCGCACCAGAGTTTGAAGGGGCCGTTTTCAAAAGATGCCCACCGCTTCGTGAGCTTTCGCTCTCGAGCGAGCTTTCGGAAAAGACACCTAGCAACAAACTTTCGTCGACAGTCATCGGCTGAGTTAACGGCATCGTTTCTTTGGTTCATAAGATGTGCGATATGTAGCTCTGCTAAGCTTTCAAAATACGATGACGCTGTGTCGAATGTGGTGTCTAAGCTTGGTAAACATGCTTGAGGCAGCGACCCCAATCGAATAAGTTCATTCATAGGCATTGAAAGAGGTCGGTATGCGACTTCCCAGGTAAAATCATCAACCTGGCTCAGTGACCCTATATGGCAAAAGGCGGGCCGAGAAAGCTGAAGTAGAATATGTGCTAGCTCTCCGTATAGCCGCTCGAGTTCATCCTCATCAAAATGCGGGTTAAGAATTCCACGGTGTGCCCGAGAGCGACCTGGCATATTGAGAACATCGTACATGCTTGTGTGATGATCCATGAATTCCATGATCATATAGGGACCTAGCTCTAGAGGGCTGTCCTTCCGGGTACCCCAATCAAGGATGAAAGGAGCTGGGATTGAAGTTTGGTCAAGAATGTATCGCATTATAGCGACCTCATTACGGACTTTTTCTTCAGGAAACATAATAGCACCAGGCTGTGGGAGACGGATGATGGCGGAACTAGTACTTTCGTATCTCATCTTAAAAGAGATATTGAAACCTCCTGTTTCCAAAAAATCAAATAAGTCAGGCTCGCTGGGTTTGTGATGTCTAACAAGGAAACATCCAAGCTCGTTGAAGATGTCATGGTTGGTGAACTGGGCGATCCAGGCTTCAGAGATCTCTTCGCTTTTTTCCCAGGCGACGTCATCGTAGCACATGCGTGGTTGCATATTTGATATGAAAAATGTGATTTTAGGGGTGGGACAGACAATCAAGGCCTGTATACGGAGTATGTCAACGTGGGGAAGATAGGGGAAGACCCAAATTAAATCCCTGTAATCCCGCCAGGGAATCAGGCCGCTACTTCTGATAGATCACATAAAGCATTTAACCGCTAACTAGTCAGGCCAAAAGACCATAAGGACAAACAGAACGTCTGTTTATCACATTCTCACTGCAGCGGTAGATAAAATAGGCCCTAACATTCGTCAGGGACCACATCCCTATGTTCTAGTTGGGCATGATCACATGGTATCCAAGCAAGTCCGGAATAACTAGGATATTCCAAGGGTATTACCATGCTGTATACTATGGTGATACCATGATAAATGACACTTGCAACATATGTTGTAGACTGAAAAATGGGTGTCCAAGGAGTCTTCACTTAATTAGGTTAGACCACTGTCCCAGTAGTAAAATCGCTATCCTAGCAGTATCCTCCTACAACTTAGAGCTATTATACCGAAGACAGCCGAGACTCTGACACTCAGGGCAAGATATCGACAAAGAGACGCGGCCAGACTGTCCAACCCCAAGAACACACTACTGTTTTTGTTACCCCACAAGAGCGTCTCACGATGAAACAAGCTGGCAACGAATCCAATGAGAAAAGGACACTCACAACCGGAAAGATCATGCGGGATCACGAAAAGAACCGATGAGATGACTTATCGGAAGTTCGATGTTGTAAAGATTCTAGCATCAACACATGATATTCCGAGTGTGTTTTGTCTTTGCTTTGTGTTGCTTTTAGTTAGATTGGGTTTTGTTTTGAGAACGACAGCCTACTTTCAAATTTCCATCTCGTGAGGGTTTATAGTTGATACTATTCAAGTCTGATAGCCATTGATTCTAACCACCCTCTGTCTCTGGTCATAAGTATACATCGGATTTCCCACAAATGCTCAATATCAAACCTCCCAAGGTCAGATTCTGTACCTAGTATTGCAATTGTAGGGTATTCCTTTGGAGGAACAGCTATTACGTATGTAAATACTTCACTATTGTACTAGCATACATTTCAGTCCCTACCCAATCTCCTATGTCCCGACTAACCATCTTATTTGCTCCTCGGGTCCCATATGAGGGACTCGCAAGCACCCCTAATTGGGAGTATCGCGACTGTGGCCTAAATCCACTATATAAAAGCACCAAAGTGCGTACATATATAGTACTAGAAGCATAGTACAACATAAAATGTACATGTACATGTTGAAGCCACCTGGGCACTACACATGTGTGAAAGTGGCAACGTTGGAAGATTAGCAGAAACAGGATCATAGCGTCATCGACCAAATGCGGAGAGTGAGAAGATGTGTACTGCAATAGTTCCCAACTGGAATCATATACACGTCAATAATTCTATACGAAATAAAATATAAGCAAATATCTGCAATTATATGCAATACCCCATATTTCAGATCTAAGATTTCCACCCCGACAGTCTTGGCTCTCTCCGCCCAGTGCCGCATGAGCCGTCAGCGGAAGGTGATTTGGGGGATTTTCCTCTTTTAACCTTCTTCCACCTTTCATCTTTCACCTTAACTGACAATCCCATTCTATCAATCTTCACTAGTAAGTCAGTCCCTTTTCTCTATTGCATCTGATACCAATTTCCCTATCTGTTACCTGAGTGGAAAGTGTTCAGCCCATCAGATGCGCTATACATAACCAATGATGCAAATGTGCAGTGTACCTGTTCGGAAGATTGATGGGTTTCATTTAATTGGATTGCTCTGATTGGTACTCTTTTTCTAAATTGTGTTTCATGTTTCATGTATTGGAAGAGAGATGATCTCCCTTCCCCTCGTGATCCTACTATCCGCGCCCCCCAATGGCTCTGTGCCGCTCACTGCCTAAACCATCTTCCTCTTGTACTTCCTCTTCCTTATCTCTCATTTCTGGCACATTTTCTCCTAGAAATACTTCATCGCTGATTTATTCAGCACTTGCAGCATAATTCTTTCCACTCCCACATTGGACCACTGAACCCCTACGTCAGCACTCACAGAGCCCCCTCCGTGTTCGCCCCGCCCATCACTAAACCACCACGCCGATACACCAATTCCTCTTGAAGGGATACAATCAAGCTGGCAGGAAATAAGCGCCGCAGTTTTTCTTCGCAGGGTGGGTTACTGAGCAGAATGTTCAGTGGCTCCTCGAGCCCACCCAAAGACAAAGTGGACGCACTTCCAGAGGCTGGCCTCGACCCCAACTCCTTGACCCTCCAAACCGATACAATCGCCACCAGTCCGCGTGAGAAGAGGTTTTCTCCCCCTAGCGCTGGATTTTTCAACCGTCGACAAAGTGAAGAACAGGGTACCGCTGGCGAGAAGAAGCGCAGGAGTAGTACCGTCACCAAAGCGGCCAACTTCTTTAGTAACGCCAAAAGCTCCCTGAGCTTGAACGGCCGGGATAGTTCTGCGATCAGCACCAGTCCCTCAATCTCGGAAAGTCCGCTACACAAGCTTGGAAAGATGGACCCAGCTCTCAGCGTCCCTCAAGGGTCATTTAATAACTCCGCCGGTGAATCCGCACCGACTGCTCGGTCATCCTTCCGCGTTGGTGTCACAGAAGACCGGAATCGCAAATGTCGCCGGACAATGGAAGATACACATGCCTATCTCTACAACTTCCTGGGCACCCCTTCCCCGTCTGCACTAGAGACAAATGGTGCTAGTTCTCCCAAGGGCAGCCCGTCGCAGTCATCAGAAGATGCATCTACCGTTGTAGAAACGGACAATGGCTATTTTGCAATTTTCGACGGGCATGCTGGCACCTTTGCCGCAGAGTGGTGTGGAAAGAAGTTGCATTTGATTCTCGAGGAAGTCATGCGCAAAAGCCCAACCACTCCCGTCCCGGAACTCCTTGATCAGACTTTTACCAGTGTGGACCAGCAGTTGGAGAAATTACCCGTCAAGAACTCTGGGTGTACAGCCGTCACTGCCGTTCTTCGGTGGGAAGACCGTGTGCCCAACTCACAATCGGCCACCGGTTCTTCTGCTCTTGGCCCCGCGGCTGCCGCGGCGACGAAAGCGGACGAGAATTCAGAGAATATCGAAACCCCGACTCAAGCTACCCCCGGCGCCTCTTCTGTCCTACCGAAATTGCAGGATAAGGCTATTCGGCAACGGGTTTTGTACACAGCCAACGTTGGTGATGCGCGCATTGTATTATGTCGTAACGGGAAAGCACTCCGTTTGTCCTATGACCATAAGGGCAGCGATGAGAACGAAGGGAGGAGAGTTGCCAACGCTGGCGGACTAATCCTGAACAACCGCGTGAATGGAGTGCTGGCCGTCACCCGTGCCTTGGGTGATGCATACTTGAAAGACCTGGTGACTGGGCATCCCTACACAACAGAGACAGTCATTCAACCAGATTCTGATGAGTTTATCATCTTGGCCTGCGATGGTGTAAGTTTGGGATATATTCAACGTTGATGACACAGGAAAACTAATTAGATTTCAATAGCTGTGGGACGTCTGCAGTGATCAGGAATCTGTCGATCTAATCCGGAATGTTCAAGATGCCCAACATGCCTCAAAGATTCTTGTTGACCATGCACTTGCACGGTTCAGCACCGACAACCTGTCTTGCATGGTGATTCGCCTTGACTCCAACCGTGTGAAGGACCTTATCAACAACAATACGGAACTCATAGGAGTTGACGGGGACCCGCACACCAAGATGGCCGGTGGCGTGAGTGAGGCCGATAAGATTGTCGAGAGAGCACAGAAGAGCATCGTCTCTTCCGGTCTTGCAGATACTCCGGCAGCGGCAGAGAAGGCCAATGAGGAGAATCTCCAGAGAATGGCCAGCAGCAATCACAAACAAGAACGCGGGCCTGAGATGTCAATTAAAGAGAATAACGACCTCCCCTCTGTGGACATTCTGAGTCCGAACAGGAGCCCGAATAACCCGTCAGGTTCGACTCTGTGATTTTTACGACCTGTTATGAAGCCGAATCACCATTCCGAAGCTGTGAAAACGAATCGATAGAACGTGTTCATTTCTTTCTTTTCGTCTACTATCTACCTCTGGTGCTTCTGGGAGCAATGTACCCAAACCGGAATATCTTCTGGAGTTTCCCTCTCTGTCGCTTACTTATTACATTTCACATTGGCGTCAATGATGCACACTGGTTGCCCGTTGTCTTCATTCTTCAACCTTTTGTTTTTTACAGGATCAGACTTGGTGGTCTTGATGTCTTTTGTTGGCATAACTTTTTCTATTATTAGGATATTTGTCCCGAATTTGGCCTCTATGAGATTAGGCTCTTTTGTTGTTTTCCATGCAATTATCGTTTAAACTGAAGACATGGTATGTATTCGCCTGTTGTATTCGCTGCTGATGCGATGGACATGATTTACTGTCTTAAAAATAAACCGTCGCTTTTTGTTTGTTATGAACTGAGTCAAGATCTTGAACACCGTAATAAGTGCTTTCTCTCCTCTTTTACACCACTGTTAATGTAGAAGATGGTACCAAGAAGGAGACATGAGATCGCACGTAACGAGGACTCTAGAAAAGATTGTCAAAAGAAGAGACCACTTGAAGATAGCACCTTCTTGTAATTTGATATATCTAAAAGTACAATTTATAAATGCTAGGATAAACTAGACAGAAAGACAAGAGAGAAAATACAAAAGCACCAACCATCAGGCTAAAGCCAGAGGGAAGTGGATATCAACACACCCATAACGTCCCGTCTTACTCTAGAATGAGTGACGGACAGAAGAGAAGAACCTCAAAAGACGCCAAACGTCTATGCCTGCTCAAACGAACCATCGGCGATGATGTCCTCGCTAGAAACCGGAAGGTCTTCCTGGCCAATCATGTGGTTTCGAGTCCAGCGCAGCTGACCGTGCTCAATGTAGTCGGGCCAGTGCTTCGCGAACTGCGCATCGTATGTATCCTGCCACAAGATCTTGACCGACTGCTCCTGAGGAGCGTTGTGATCCGTGCTAATCTCAACTTGCAACTGCTCCTCGAGCGATGCAACCTCGCCGGCACGTGCCTTGGCCTGCTCAGCCTCCTGCAAAAGAGCCGCACGCCTGCGTCTACGGGCCTTGAGAGTCTTGTATCCAGACTTGGAGCTCTCCGGCACACCCTCCACGATGTGGTCCCTGTGCTTCTGCAGAACGAAGGCAATGTCGGCAATCGCGGTGGCCTTCTGGTTCATGAGGGCGTAGGCACGCTCCTTCTTCATCATGATCTGGCCCACTCTCCCCATGTTCTCCTTATCCCATTGCTTCTGGTCCCGTAGGTCTACCGGTCGCTTCGAGTCGAGGTATTCTTTTGTCACGGTGATCATTTCCTTGGGCGGGGAGAGCTGGCGCAGCAGCGCGAATTGCCGCAGGTGGTTATAGACATTCAGTCCGACTTGCGCCTCGTTGAAGTGCACGGAAAAGTATGGAACCCACATGTCCTTGCGGACTGTGGCGGGAATAGTCTTCTTGCCGTGGTTGACACATTGCTTGAGGAGGTTGGTTTTCTAAAGGTCCGACACATTAGAAAATTGCGATATGACGGGCGGGAAGAGTATGGCAGCATGGGGAGTTTTGCAAGAGAACAGGCCCCCCCCCACCACTCCCTAAAGCTCCTACTATTGGAGGAAAAGAAACTCACCTCTAGGTAGCGAGTCAATGAGTACACGACCTGTTTCGTGCGGATGTTGTTGTACACGAAGATGTTCTTGCCGTGGGTGACAGAGTTCAAGGCCTTCTGTAACCGTCGACCTTCCTTATCCTGGTGCTCTTTGAATGCATTGGAGCCTGGTACTCGGAGCTTCCCTTGAATTGGTGTTTTCGGATCAATCGGTGGCCGGCGGATGAATTTCGTGGCCGCAAGTGCTGTTGAGTCCAGCACTTTCTGGAAAGACTTTGCGTTGGAGGCCATTTCGGCCGGACCGAGGCTGCGTACAGTCGATCTGAGAAGGATTTGGGTAGTAAGAGGTGCAGGTTTATTGCATTGGTGGGAGGCGCCAGACGGTGTTGATCGAGAGAGACGGGAGGTCGATTTTTTGACGGGGAACGCTGAGGTCTTGGCGCTTGCTCTCCGCATCATCTCTTATCAGCTCACTACTCTCCCTCTCGCGAATTCAATTGCTTCCAACTGCGCTTTGCCTGTTTTCTGTTTTCTTTAATATGAGCGAATTGATCTATTTGCGACGTACTACTTAATCACTGCGCTCTCTCGCAGCGCTGGCGTTATGGATAAGGACACGGAGCATGATATAGGTGCCCGCAGAGAGAGGCCATGGCTCTATGCATGGGTATGTATGGAAAATGAAAGAGAACACGAAGGTGCTAGATGCTGACAAGCTTTTAGAACCGTAGGCTTCGGCATCTCCAGGGAATCTCTATACGAAACTTGGTTGTGACGCCTCCTCCGGCTCGAGCTCGCGGCAAGACTATTGATGACGACGATATCCCGAATGCCTTAAAGACACCCTCGAAGATCCTATCGCAGAGCGACAATCATACCTTGCACCCTTCGCGATCCTTCACTGACCTCAAGTCGCATTCGAGTCAACATGACAATGCAAACGAGCCTGCGATACGTCCGTTGCGTCGCAGAAGTACTATGTTCTGGAACGACCCCAATCCTCGAACTCGGCAGGTCAAACTAGAAGATATCACCAATGGTCGCATGGCGGATACGTTCTTCTCACTTCATTGCGATGGCCTTGATGAACCGGTTTATATTAGTGAAACTGTGGACCGTGCAAACAATCCGAGTTTCCGGTCTTTCGACTTGAATTTATGTGGCCCATATGTCTCTCGAATGGATGAGTTGACTCTGAAGATATGGACAAAAACTGGTGATATGTCCGATTTTATTCTACTTGTTGAACTACATCTGCATTTACGATCACTGCAGTTCCTGGGGAAGACCTTGGAGAGCTTCCACCAACCACTTCCTGTGAACTCGATCCTTTTTCACTTCCCTGACGGTGTGTATTCCAACCTGACTGACCTTCCGCCGGTCGAAACATCTCTCCAAGCTGCAGGACAGAAAGCCACCTCAGATGGTACCGCGTTGCCGTCCTCGTCGTATGACGCGTTGATGAGATTGGCCAACTTAGACGAATGTGTACAGGACGCATTGGCTACCAGAGAAAAGTTGGAAGCGCAAATTAGCTCAATTCTACGGCAGAACGAACGCTCGCTGAATGTAGCGAGCGATGCAGCTGCGGCGCAGGAAAAGCTTGCTCTTACCAAGCAGTATGTCGCCCTGGAGCGTAAACGCGTCCGCACCGCAGTCAGGCGCAAAGACGAGCTCACTGCGAGTATCAAAGCTCGGAGAGAAGCGATGGAACAAGGCCGTAGTGCTCAGGAAAAGACACGCAGTCATCTCCCCGAGGCTCAGGAGAGGTTAGTTTCCAGCGAGAAATTGCTTGAGCAAAACGAGGAGGACACCAAGGGCCAGATCCGACGTATTGCTGAAGATCTTCTCACGATCTACCCCATTGAACCCATCCCCGATGAACCCCTAGCGTTCACCATCGCCGGGCTAGCCCTCCCAAACTCGACCTTCGAGGATATCGACCGTGAGGTAGTCGCAGCGGCACTGGGACACACAGCTCACCTGGTCTATCTGCTCTCATTCTATCTGTCGGTGCATCTCCCATACTCGATCAACGCGAACGGGTCAACATCGTTCATACAGGACCCCATCTCTGCATCACTCCCACAACGCACCTATCCCCTATACCCGGTGAGTGTCCAGTACCGGTTCGAGTACGCGGTCTTCCTCCTCAACAAGGACATCGAATACATCCTCATCAAACAAGGACTACGCGTCTTGGATATCCGACACACCCTTCCCAACCTCAAGTATCTCCTTTACGTTCTTACTTCTGGCGACTCGTTGATCCCCGCCCGTAAAGCTGGTGGTGTTCGAGCTCTTGTTGCTGGGCGGTCAACTCCTAATCTATCACGACGTGGTAGCGTGAACAGTGGTGCATCTGGTGAGCTGGTGCAGCCACGCAAAGCTTGGGAGTCAATCTCCCGGATGAATGTCAGTCTCGCCTCACACAGGGTGAGATAGTCATGGCACCTGCTGAGAGGTGTAAATTTTTTTGGGTTTCCCCTTCTCTCCCTACTACAGATGATTTGCTGAGAGTTGAAATATGCCCGTTCAAGTGAACATTGGCCCCGATTTTGGACAGTGACAACGTCCTTTTTTTCGGTTTCAGAAGCATTGTACATTTACATCACGAACATCGGAGTTGATTTTTCACATTCCTCGTAATTTTTATAAAATAAACTTTGTAAAATAAGGATATGAACACGCACATAGTTGTTGATATGTGTATATATATCCCTAGATTCCGTGTATTACCCCGCAGAGTTCTTATCATACAATGAAAACCACTTGGTCCAGTGACTGGGAGAAAACTCTGACATCAATTGATATTTTGACCGAGAGATATCTTTTGGCAAATACAAGTGCAATTGCAAGTCCAATCTCATCTATTTGTCTTCAATCTATTCTCTTATGCTTTCCAAGGTTTTATCCGAGCGAGTCGTTGGAGTAAGAACACCCCCACCGCCTTTCAGTGCTAATCTCGCTTTCCATCGCTTTGTGTCGGGGATCTCCCCATTGTTATCCACGAAATGGGGGACAATAGTAGTGTGTACAGCAAGGCGGAGTCTGATGCACACCATCGCCGAGGATACCAGGCTTGTGATCCATGTCGCAAACGCAAGGTCAAGTGTGACCTAGGAAGTATGGGCCCATTCCCTTTCCGTTATTCTGTGGCTTGACTGATCGGCAAAAAAAAATGAAGGTGTCGATAACCCTCGCCCCCCACCCTGTGTTCGATGTCGTCGCGAAAGTAAACGATGTGAATTTTCAGCAACTCGCCGAAAGCGCAAGACCTCCGACGCCGAGGAAGATGAAGTGGAGGCAGCGGCGATCCTTCATCGCGACAAGCGAATGATGATTGGAGAGGTGGCCAAGACTGAAAGTCCAGTTGAAGGCCCGCCATTTGCGCCTTCCGATCCACCTCACTTCCGCCATGAAGCCGTGCTTGCCCAACATAGATGGTCCGACGCACCTGCGCCTCGTGTACCTCCAGCACCACCAGCACCTCCAGCCCCGCGTTACACGCCCAGTGTGCCAACAACACGAGCTCCCACATATCCTGTCAGTGAACGCCCCGCGCCACCTAGCTATGGAGGACCTCCAATGATGAATCGCACTGCGGTAGAGTTGCTGTCGCCTGCAATTACAAACACCCACGACGCTTTGCATTTGCTCTCTGAAGCTGCGGGTAGAACAGAGGATCTCAACCGCCAGAGCCTCGAGAATCGTTTTGCTGCACGGCAGTCTGTCTCGTCTTTCAACTCGGGGCCTTCACCTCTACCACAAGGCAGCTCGCCCCGAAGCTTGGGTGGGTCCTTTGCGCGGACACCTCGATCAGGAATGTCTATAGGCGGGTCTACATACTACCCGGCTGGTGCTTCAGGGCCAGTAGATCCCCAGATCGCCGATCCTGGCCTTCGAAGGGAAAGCCCAGTCAACAACCCTCCACCAGAGCCGAATTACCTTGACGCAATCCGAGCTTGGTCGCGATTACGATTCGTCCGTGCCGGTTGGCTTACAGTGGAGGAGGGCATGGACTATGTGGAGTATTACTACGAACACCTCGCGCCGATGAGCCCTGTTGTAATCCCTGATTTTTCTCACCCCTCTACGCACCGCGCACTGCTTACCGATGAGCCGGTGTTGGCGGTCACAATTCTCACTATTGCGTCTAGGCATCTGAAACCCAAGGGCGAGGGTGCTAACACGCGGGCGTTCTATATCCACGACCGTCTCTGGGCATATCTACGCAGCATGATAGAACGCCTATTCTGGGGACAAGAGAAATTTGATGCTGGTACATCAGGCATTGGCCGACCTCGATCACTTGACTTGAGTTCTTCAATGTCAGGCAAAGGTAGTGTGGGTGGGCAATTGAGGTCGTTGGGCACTGTAGAAGCCATGCTACTTCTTACAGAGTGGCACCCACGAAACCTGCACTTTCCACCAGGTGACGATGAAAATTCCCTTTTGGATACAGATCCCCAGACATACAGTCGGGCTGACAATCCCCTGGATCACGACAGTGAGCATAATAGCAAAGGCTCAGAGGGAAGGGTCGCATTTCAGAAATGGCTGGAACCGGCTTGGCGATCGGACCGGATGTCATGGATGCTACTGAGTACGGCGCAAGCTCTGGCTTTTGAACTTGGCGTCTTTGATCCTAAAGGAGATGTCAAGGTGGCCAGTGAGCCGCTATCCGAGCAAACACGGAAACGTCGACTGCGACGTTTGATCCTTGTGTTTATTACGCATAGTAGTGGACGTCTAGGGATTCCATCCATGCTCCCATTGCCGCAATGGGGGCAGGATGTCACGCCGACGTCTGCTGATGCGAAGGATGCCGATGCCAATCTTGATCGGATGCAGGATTGCTGGATCAGCATCTCGAAAATTGTCTATCAGGCCAACAATTTGTTGTTTGCATCCAGTGAGCAGACTATGGATTTGATCAGGAGTGGAAGATATCGTCAGCAGATCGACCGCTTCCAACCTTATCTACGGGAGTTCCGGCAGCAGCTGGACAGTGTTAATCGTAAGTCAACTGCTCGTTGGTTGTGAATAGGAAAGCTAACAGAAATAAGTCTCACCGGCTATGCGGAGCGTTTTGCTTATTGAGCTTGAATACACCCGTAAGTCGACATAGCTTGATTCGCTGAAGCATAATTACTAACATGGAACCAGGTCTCTACATAAACTCCCTCGCTTTACAAGCGGTCGTCGATCGATGGACTACCATGTCCAATGAGTCCGCCCAGAGTCAAAACCAGACCCAGAATGGCCAACCAGGATCAGCGCCGTCTAATAACAGCAACAGCTGGTTCCAAACGTTGAATGAGCTCTACCGTGTCAATGAGCATTACATCCAGGAAGTCATCGATTCCTCGCGCAAAATTCTACAGACTGTATTGGAGGGCCTCGTTCCCGAAGGCCGTCTCAGACACGCACCCATTCGAACGTTTTTCCGAATCTTGTCTGGAATGATCTTCATCTTAAAGGTATGGTCTCTGGCGGAAATCCCGGCAAGCATCAATACTAACTTTAACAATAGACTTTCACACTGGGGGCCAGAGAAGACGATGTGCGAGTCTCTCTAGACCTGCAGGACCGGACGGTGGAGGCACTGCGCAATTACGTCGTGGATGACGTGCACCTTAGCAACACGGTAGCCCGGCTTCTCGAGCTTCTCACTAGCAGCATTCGGACGCGCTTTCTGCGCTTTGCACCGCATGACCGGGGCGCTGACGGAGAGGGACATGATCGCACCTCGGTCCCAGACTCGGGGCCCCATTCACCATCGCGCGAGCACTCAACAGCTCGCCGTGACGGTCCGAATTTACCCTGGTCCGCTAACCAGGGTCATGACACAACGTCAGGCGGGTCGGGCCTAGGATATGTGGAAACTCCTAGCTCCGGCCACCCGATGGTGTCAGGGCATGATCCACTGGCGAACATCCCTGCCCAGCCGATCAACTCATCCAACCTCAATGTATCCTTCATGCCGCCTCCACCATCCGTGTACCACAACTACTACGAGTCAAACTCCACATTCCCTGCCAATGATATGGACAGATCATCGCCAAATCATGTCGCGTCATCACAGACCATGGGCGACAGCCACCACTCTACCTCCGGCGCGCTTCCGGATTGGTTTGCTCTACCTCTTGATCAATTCTTCAACAGCTCCACGGGAGTTGTTGATCAGGGTCTGGGTGGGACTGGACCCATGCTTGGCGAGTTCGACATGCTCGAGGTACTCCTCAATGAGGGGTGTGATGGGAACACTAACGGCGAGGGTGAGACTGGGGCCGGGCTATCGTCCCAGTATCTGTGACGAAAATAATGATGATTACGAATAAGTCGGCGGTATCTTTATTATCTTTTCCATGTCTCACGCTTTGATCTTGGAGTCTTTTTGGAGTCTAGCTTAGGATCTGTACCTTTTTCATTTTTGAAGTAATATACCCCTGCGGGATCCGCTCGGCGTTCCTTATACGATATCATTCGTAGTTTGCTTGAACCTGATTCCTTGATTCCTTGATTCCTCAATTGCCTGACAAGTCTGCCGATGGTGTTATCATTGCAGTTCATTGTCTATTACTCCGTATTCCGAATCACTATAACTATCCGGCGGTGTCCGTCGGGGGTATTAAATTGTGGGGTCTCTACTCCGTACTTTCATGAAGAAATAAGTCCTATTAACCTTGCTTTCACATGTTATTTCATTCTCTTCGACCGCGGAGGTTAAAGCTTCCGGGTGGCTGGTGGCTTTGGCCCTACCTATGTTGTACTCCGTACTCCGTAGATAGAATAGTCCTGACGATGTATGAATAATTTAAATATAGTACGGAGTACCTAGACAAAGTTCATTGCCGTATTTGGTTACTGTGTCTAGTTCATCTTATGTGCACATCCATATGCCCAAGTGATAATGAGATAGTCACTTAACTATACTCCGTAAGCCACAATGCCATTGATGGCCTACACGGCACTTAATTCTCTCCCTGTTAACGCCGGCCGTTTTTTTTTTTTTTTTAAAAAAAAAAAAAAATTGCAGATCCTCACAGTGAACTGATCGCCATTTCGACGGCCGCTAGATCCTTCGAGTGCTTCGGCGCAGGCGATGAGTGCCACAATTTGGTCGTTCCCCGTGAGGGGTCACATCGTCTGACATCGTGGACTTGATATTGATGTTCTTGCAGGGATTGGTAGAACATGCACAGCAGAGACGGATGCCCGTCGGAGATAGTACTTTTCGTTTTTATTGAGAGCTAACAATGCTAGCATCCCGGCGACAACCCTTTTGGACACAAGCTTAAACCCGAAAGGTTCACCCACTGAATGTCTCACCCAATGAGACATCCAAATTGTCCAAACTGACCAAACTGCTCTCCTGAAGCGATGTGACCTTGTTTGCGCCTTATAGCCGATGATTGGCCGACGTGGAGATTACGGGTGAAGATCGTCAGGGCGCTAGCTTGTGTCTCAGTGGTCTAAACATTCAGAACAAGCACTTTATGCAGCGGGACTACTCCGTATGTCAAAAGATATTCTATTTTACTTTACGAAGTATGGAGTACTTCCGTACTCGCTATCTCGGGTTAACCCAATGGCAACCAACTATTCACTTGCACAAGGATTGGCAAGTATGGCGATCGACCAGTCTTCACCCAATGAGTACCAAGATGCAATTTTCCAAGAAAATGCTTTGTCTAGCCCGGACTTCTCCTTTCTTTCTAGATAGCTTGTCACGACCAAGCTCTCTGGGCATCGTGCTTGTGTCGCATTGCACGCATCTACTAATCACCCCGTGCGCTGACCGCGCTAGTCCTCTCACGTCCATTTGATTATTCTAGATTTCTGAGACCACATCACCATGTCCCTTTTGGAATGACCCCTCAATCACCTGCTTGGCGGACTCCGTCGTGCTATCCTGGATTGCCGATGGCGTTCGTGACAATCTCGAAGTTTCCCCTCGTCTTAACTGCATTCTGATGGATCGTCATGCTTCCTTCCCAGAAGAGCAGTATCACCTTCTGCTGGATGTTGCGATAGTCAGCACTGTTAATGTATTATTCTACTTTCGGACGTCGGCGGAATGGCTGCTATCAGAAAAGCTATAAAGAAGCCCTTTCCTCCAGCTGTTTGTGGAATCCATCCTCTTCAGCATCAGCTTCATTCCCCATTAGATCCATCTATCCTTCTATACAACCACCATCATGGTTGTCTTCAGCAGAGTTACCGCCGCTCTCACTTGCTTCTCGGTCGCTGCCTCCGCTGCGGCTGTACCCGTCAACAGCCCCCGTCAGGGCTTCACTGTGAGCCAGGTGCAGAATACTACTGCCAGCCCCAAGACTGTCAACTTGCCCGGTCTGTACGCCAAGGCATTGGCCAAGTATGGTGCTCCTGTGCCGGCCGAAGTTCACGCTGCGGCCGTGAGCGGTTCTGCCATCACCATCCCCGAAAGCGACGACACTGAGTACCTCACGCCCGTCACGGTTGGCGGCTCCACCTTGAACTTGGACTTCGACACTGGCTCTGCCGATCTGTAAGTTGGTTTAAGATGACATGATCTGCTACAGCAACAACTGACAAAGTCATACAGCTGGGTCTTCTCCAACGAGCTCAGCGCTTCGGAGCAGAGGGGTCACAGTATCTACAGGGTTGGTAGCTCCGGTACCAAGCTGCAGGGCTACAGCTGGTCTATTTCATACGGTGATGGTAGCAGTGCTAGCGGTGATGTCTACAAGGACACTGTCGTCGTTGGTGGAGTGAAGGCCATTGGTCAAGCTGTTGAGGCTGCCCAGCAGATTAGCCAGGAGTTCGTGCAGGACACCAACAACGATGGTTTGCTGGGTCTGGCTTTCAGCTCCATCAACACTGTCTACCCCAGACCTCAGACCACCTTCTTCGACACCGTCAAGTCCAGCCTCGACAAGCCCCTGTTCGCTGTAACTCTCAAGCACGGTGCCCCTGGTACCTTCGACTTCGGCTTCATTGACGAGGATAAGTTCACCGGAGATCTTGCCTGGGCCGAAGTTGATAACTCCCAAGGATTCTGGTCCTTCACCACCGACAGCTACAGGATCGGCTCCGGTTTCCCTGGCGGCTCTATCACTGGTATTGCTGGTGAGTCACATCTTTCCCTTGCACGTCCATGTCTTGTTCAGCACTGATCTTTTGAATCGTAGATACTGGTACCACCCTTCTCCTGCTCCCCGACTCTGTTGTTACCGCCTATTACAGGCAAGTCCCCGGCGCCAAGAACAACTACTCAGCGGGTGGCTATGTCTTCCCTTGCTCTGCTAATCTGCCTGACTTCATTGTGACCATCGGTGGCTACGACGCCGTTGTTCCCGGAAAGCTCATCAACTACGCCCCCGTCAGCACTGGTAGCTCCTCCTGCTTCGGTGGTATCCAGAGCAACTCTGGCCTTGGCTTCTCCATCTTCGGTGATATCTTCCTCAAGAGCCAGTACGTCGTTTTCAACTCTGAGGGACCTAGTCTTGGCTTCGCTGCCCAGGCATAAATCTCTTGATGGGATAGTACCCATGGGAAGCCAGCCTTTCCTATATGTGATGAATCTTGAACAGACAGTGAAGAGTGATGAGATACATGGATGATGGATATTTTGAATTTTGATCAGCAAGTCGACCTAGTGGAATTTGACCCTTGACTTAGTTGAGCTTATACATATCAATATAACATGCACATATTGTTAAAATCGTGAGATATGGAGGAGAGTAGAGTATAAGGCCTCAAATAGCCAGAGAACAGTACAACATGGAGAATCAGTAGTGTGACAGTTAGCGCCAGGAATTTGTGGAGGAGCCAATGCCGAGCCTTGAAATAGGCGGAGCATCCCCTCTAGATTTCCACCTTAATCCTTCAAACTTCAAAGATATCTTATGTACAACTTATGTTGTAGATTATCTCCTTTGTTTATGATCTTCACTATTTCTTAGCGTGGGACAAAACAGAAGAATATTGATCGTCTCGTGCCATTCCAAATTTCACACCGCTGTCGCCATTCCTCCAATTCTCGCCTCCCGACATTAATCGCCCCGGTCTTCGGACTCGCAACGTTTGTACGCGATCAAAGTCAAGAATGGAAATATAAACAGTGAAGGGTCTTGTGACACGGACGCATCGGTGGAAATCGCGCTGTATATGAACGGTTCTAGGGACGGTAATTCAAGGCCGTTCACATCGAGTCCGATCATGGAAAATGACTTCCACTTGCTTCCTCGCCAGATCTGGGCGAATCCAACACCGACTGCGACGAAGAGCTATTCACCAGGTTGTACGCCGGTCGTCTTACCCAGTAATGGTATGAGGTTCTCCCCCCCCCTTTCCTCGAGGTCTTGGTCGTCGGGCTGCAGGCTGCAGGTCGCCGGTCGCCGACTTGGTGTCGCCCCTCCTACAATTGTGTCTAATTCCGAATTGCCAATTCTTTATAGGACTCGTATATCTTAACAAATCATTTGCTATTACTCTCAGTGAAATCGCCATCTTCGAGCCTACCTGCACAGGCTCCCTAACCGACGAGGTTCACATCTCCGCCGTCCTCGATACCCGCGATCCATTCTATTCCTCCATTACCCCACAGCTATATGCCATCGGCTGTGCGACTGTCGTTAGCTATCTCCTCGTGATTATCCTTTTTATCACACCACGCACATTCTATGTCGGTGGCCCCGGCGGCGGCGCCAATTTCCTCGGCCGCCATGGGATGATCAGCGGCTCATACAGCGGGAACTCATCGGTGGTCGGAGTCGGTGGACGACCGTGGCTACAGAAAGTGGCTGCGATCTTGGTTGCCGTCTCGCTGACTATCGCCACGGTCGATTCCTTCCGAGTCGCCGAGCGGCAGTATGACTATGGGTTCTCCGATGCCGAGGCACTCTCTCAGGAGGTCATTGACGGAATGGAAATTCGCATCGTGCGCGTTATATCGAGCACGTTTCTGTGGCTCGCGCAGGTTCAGACGTTGATTCGATTGTTTCCGCGACATAAGGAAAAAGTTATGATCAAATGGGCTGGGTTTGCGTTGATTGTGCTGGATACGACTTTCAGTATTATGGACAATTTCTGGGCGAGAAACTCTCCGACCCGACCCAGGCTATACGAGGATGCCATTCCTGCTTTGAGTTATTTGTTCGAGTTGTCACTCAACCTTCTCTATGCTGCTTGGGTGATTTTCTACTCGATATCCAAGCATCGATACGCGTTTTTCCACCCCAAGATGCGGAATATCTGCTTAGTGGCTCTTCTCTCGCTATGCGCCATCTTGATACCCGTCGTCTTCTTTGTTTTAGATATTGCCAAGCCGGAAATTGCTGGTTGGGGTACCTATATTCGATGGGTTGGGTCTGCCGCGGCCAGTGTGGTGGTTTGGGAGTGGGTGGAACGCATTGAAGCGCTGGAACGCGATGAAACCAAAGACGGGATCCTCGGGCGAGAGGTTTTCGACGGCGATGAAATGCTTGAAGTCACTCCGTCCGAGGAAGTTGATTGGCCACGTTTCTCGGGCCCAGGACACGACCAAGGTGGTGGCAATGGCGCATCGTCTGGATGGGGCGGCGTGATGGGTTTAGCCCATAGACCTCTACGAGCTAGGGCTGGATTGCCTCGCGGCAATCGAAACAAAAGAGTCGGAGGACCACCATATAACCAAGCCACTACGTCGGTGCCGCGGGGCCCCAACGATGACCGGCCTACCCCACCCCCAGCGGCGATCACACCTATCAGCCGTGCTGATACTACTAGTGCATCAAGCACAGTGTACAACGTCCGGTATCATCCAGTGGCTAGCCCTACGCCACCCGCCGCAATGCTAAATATGCACGAGGAGGAGGAATTGGATGAAGACAAAGAACTTGAGGGCAGGGTGCCACATACTCCTAATCCAAACGGACAAACTATTTCTGTTCAAAACACCCGAGAGCAGTCACCGCAGATTGTTCAAGCCGATCCGCGATGGCATGTTCTCCTACACCCATTCAAGAGGCGACGTGCATCTTTGCCAAAAGAAGTGGCATATGCACAAGCCGGGGAAGAATTCTCAGAACACAGACCATCTGCAGCAGCAGAAGAGGCCGAGGCAGAAGCAAATGCTGCGCGGTGTCGAGCCGATCACTTCTTTTCTCTCCATCGGAAAGCCCGACTGGGTACTGCACCACAAAACCCGGACGGCGCATTACCAGTGACCGTTATTCCAGCACGTCGCCGCGGCCAGCACACATGGTCACCGCAAAATCGACTGCTGGAGGATACCCGGCCACCGGGAGAGAGCCGGCCAATGGAACCCCCTCAAAATCACGAAACGCCCTCCAATCATCCCAATTTACCAGTGCGGGTGATTCCTTCTCGACCACAAGCCTCTGCTCCCTGGTCGGACGCAGACGTAGAGCGAGGAGGCGGAGACTATGTCCTACACTATGATCCGGAGGCTGCGGCGCTTATTAATGAGGACATCCGCCATTTGGACCGCAATAATCATGTCACAGATTACGACCAACAAAGTTGGACAGATACAACATACTCGGAGGAAAGAAATGATGTGTCAGCGGAACCATCTGGGCCATCGGCCGAATCTCACCCTGAGCACGGGCATGACTCTTAATCAAACGCCACTTTTGGGAGGATGCCCACTGGTGGAATAGTACATATTTGGGCTGATCAATCCTCCAAGGTTAGCCCCTGACAGGCACTCACATTGGACTCAGCTCCAGTCATCTTTGGATATTTTTATGGAGTATATGGATTTGATAGTTTTGGAAAGGTGGAGGAATTCCCTTAGAAAGATACCCATTATAATTTTGAAATTGAACATAACATTGCATTTTACTCTACTTCGTACTGTGTATATAGACTATGACCATCTGTGATTTCTGCTTGGTTCTACAAGTGGCTTACCAATAATGAACCTAAAAGATAAAAAAAAAGTGGAGATGAAATTTCGCTCGGAAACTCGCGATCCCGTGCGGTTTCCCCGTATTCTTTGTATCCCCATGTGATAACTTACATTAGACGTCGCATCGGCGATCGTCAATAGGAATATGTTCGGTGTGAGCATAACCCAACCGCCTGGCGGTACCCAGTTGATGGTTCTACCGTTGAACCTCATTGCGGAGATCGTGTCACATGTGAGAGAGAGAGAGCTCCGCACATCTCATTTTCATCTCTAACATGTCGTAGGTCGACGATACAGGCGACCTCGCTCGACTATGTCGAACATGTCGGGTCCTCAATTATATGGCGCTGCCACAGCTATACCGGAGCCTAACGCTGACCTCCTACGACAAAATTCGATATCGCGGTGAACAACCAGAAGGAGTGGGGAGCGCTAGTCCCTTCACGATGGGGCTGAATGCGATTATTACACGATCATATGCGACACTAGTACGGTCGATCACACTTCGCGGGGAATGGAAGGAACATGAACTGGAGGAGCATGCCCAAGTCGGCCGGGTGCCCGATGGATCCATGTTGTTGAACATCGTTGCCCGTGCTGCGGTAGATCGCATGACTAATTTGCGAAGCTTCAATTGGGAACTGAACACCAAAATGCTCGACACCGTTTATATAGGGCTGACCCAGCTGCCGAAGCTCACATCCTTGACGATCCGGTTTCCGTCCAGTCGTCACCCACAGCCCACTTTCGTGATACCGGGCATGCCAAATTTACAATGTCTGAAAATCACCGATATCGACCCGCTATGCTACCCCGATGATATTGCGACTCTTCTTTGTAAAAGTAGGAACCTGTGCGATTTGAAATTGCATTGGTCGCCACGGATGCGAGATGCACACGAGCCTAGTGTTTCTCTGCATGATTACTTCCGCAAGCTCATCGCAAGCAAGCAGCCCCTAGCGGTTAAGAAGGTCTCGTTCCAGAATCTGTATGCCTTTCACACCGACGATTTCAACTACGCTTTTGATCCGACTACCGTCGAAGATGTCACATTCCTCAGTGGTGTTGAGGGCTCTAGTCTGGTGAACACATTCGTTGAGAGCAGCTGGCCGACAGTCCCACCCCATGCCAAGCTCCGCATGAAATCCGTTCGCATGGATGCAGTGTCAAAACGGAACTCGGAGTTTATTGGGAATTCCCATGGACTCGAGCGGCTATACTTCGTCAATGTCACATCGGAATCAAGCGACCTGCTCAATTGCCCACGACCTGGAGGAGGCGCCGTCTCATCTGCGCTCACGCCTCCAGCATCCGAACATCATTCGTCTGCGCCCAACGGAACCGCAATCAACTCCCCTGTTACTTCTGCTTCTCCAGCCAGCCAGCTCAATGCTATGGCTAACATACGAGACCTCTACCTCTCACACATTATTACAAATCATGGCGCGACACTGCGCCATCTCCTTCTCCCCTCTAAATGGCCTCTTTCCACCGGGATGGTCGCGCGACTTGTCCACAGCTGTCCGAATTTGGAGCAGCTCGCTCTCGCTACCGAATTTTCCAGTATGGAATCACTGGGTCTACTAATACCCTTTCTCCGGAAGTTGAAAGCGATCCGACTTCTCATACCCCCAACCTCCGGGCATTCTCCAAACGTTCCTGCAGGTTCTGCACCGAACATGTCACCATGCTCACGAGGAGTAGCAGGGTCTGTTGCAACCAAACCGATGCACGAGACATTAATGAATGCCAAGACTCTTGCAGAAGTGGTGGACATTGATGACTCGATCCTGGCCGAGATGTTGAGTTACGACCTTGGCAACAAACAAGTCTACGGAAACGTGAAGATCATCAGCATGGGCTGGAAAGCCTGGGAACTGCGGGACTTCTACAAAACCTCGACCCCCTACGGGATAAATCAAGAATCCCCAAAACCAACAAATGGCAACAACGCATCACCGGAGACAACCACAGATAGCCCTGTTCCCACGCGAGGTACCAACGGCGCTGGACTCAACATACCGTACCAGCCTCCCGTCGCCTATAAATTACCCGACGCGCAGAAAACACATATCTCTTCTCCGTCGAATCCGAGACCCGGCGTCCTACCGCCTTCAACGTTAGGGAAACGATCACGAGATCGAGATGATAGCGGAACTCCCAGACCACCATCCGGCTATCCGTACATCCTCGATAAGCCCGAAGATGGTCAGGATGCTCTGGTCTTACACCCGGGCTGCTACCCGTACACCCTGGCCGAGGATGGTCTTGTGTGGAGACGGCGAATGCGACGGGTGGGATGGGAGGTTCTGAAACATTGGGAGGTGTGGGCGTTGGATGCGCAGGAGATTTGACATGGTTATCCTTTGCATTCCCGCGTCATGATACAATGGAGTTTAGCATACCAATGAGCGGTGTTATCTTTTTTTTTTTACCTCAGGATTTGGGGGTTTGGGAGGTTCTAGTTTAGAGTCAAAGCAGGTTATGTCCCCGTGCTTTCGGCGTTGGAAAGGGATATACATACTACATATGGAGATATCTCCTCTCTATCGGGCTTACGTCCCTCATATTTATAAATTGTATTTTGGTTAATCATGCTAATAGAGATCCAGCAATCTCGAGATCCGTTCGTCCCTCTTTTCCCTCGCACTTCTTTTCCCAATCAGGCTCGATCAGCCTCACCCGGTACTGCCGGGACTCACAGTTGAACCAACCCTTCACCGTAGATACCATCGCGTTCTCCTGAACATTGGGAATGTCAGGCCACATCACAAACTTGCCAGCATTGAAATAACGCTCAAGCAATTTTGCACATGAGGAGGCCATGGCGTGGCAAGAAAAGTTCCTCCAGTCGTGTCTTACCGAAGATAGCATCCATACTATCCTGTCAACTCATACAAGGAAGGGAACAGGTGCGCTGCTGAGATCTCCTCTTCTTCCGTAGACTTCCCCCTAATTTGGGACATCAGAGCCATGGTTGGGTAGAGTGCTTTGCCTCGTAGGCTCCGATCATCTCTTTCCGGAGGTTGCTTTGTGAAAATATTCGAGGCTCCGAATGTCCGAGTCGCGACTGCTCCCTCGCACGTTCAATTTCAGCTCTCGCAGCGCGGCGCCAGCAGCACGGGCATCCCCAGCGTCGACGGTAAACAGCGAGGCCAGCTCGACGTGGTCAGCGCACTGTTGGCGGAATCTTGGTGGGGACCTTTGTAAGGATCACGTCTAGTGAGTAAGACACGGCCGGCGTGTCCATCCAGAGCGAATTGGAGCCATCGTTGATGATAGGGAAGAGAAAAGAAGGGTTGTAAAGGAGATTGATGGATTTATATGTCTTACTTCAAGTGAATGCCTACATGATGAAAAGCTGTTGTGTTTTGAGGGAGGTGTGGCAGTAGAACAATAGAACTAGCGAAGTGATGAGAAATGAGCATGCATGTGAGGTGAAAGTGAAGTTATACAATATTATTGTCAAGTTCATCAATAGCTTCAATTCGACTCAAACATGATTCGCCAGTGAGGAGTGGAGTAATTGTACAAGAAGATGAGAGTACAGTGAAGGTAATCAAGTTTTGAGAGACCAAAATCAAATAACAATGGAATAGAGATGAGACCATACAAAACAACACAAATGTTATTGGCGAGCAATGTGTAATACATCCATGTAGTATGTACTGATTCTTCAACTGTTCGTCGTCTCCTGGGGAGGCATAGTACCTAAGTCTGACTGCCATCTCCCTGCTGATAAATCTATAAGAGAATCATTGGACAGAGATAAATATAAATTGATTTACATGCGAGTATCTTTGGCTTCAACCCCCCTTCTTAATGCCTATGCGATGCGTTTGAACCATCTCCTATCTGAATTTATTCCACGGGATTGGGTCTACGAACGTGGTTCTGATATTTTGAAAAATAGGGAATGTTGTCAGCCTAAAAAGTCATCTTGTGGTATGTACACTTTCAACAAGTAGACTCCATTTGAGAAGGGTGGATGAGTTGTTGTGGACCAAGTTGGAAGTGCTGGACAAGATAGATAGAACCCAAGTATGGGAAAAATGTGGAGGAAAATAGAAGGAAGAATGGAACGTAGGTACTTAAATTAATGGCGAGACAAACAATCTAGGTCTGAAAGGATTGATACTGCTATAGACTTGAATGAGGTAGGTCTTTCAAACATACAACTTAGTGAACCTGCTGGCATTTAGAAGTAGTGGCTCAGGAACATACTAGAGATTTACAATCTGGACACCACACAACAAAGTAATATTCAGGTTGGAAGTGTCGGTAGAGCTACCATTGCCGTGACTACCTAGGTGACTAGTGTACCAGAATGAAAGGGAGTGATTAAACACCCGCCATGTATTCCGTGGGACCTGTCAAGTGGCTATGGAGCACAAATGCTCAACCACGACTTTGTCAAAGAACGTCCACGAGAAAGCCCGGTTTGATTTTGGTGTGGACCTATATGGACCTCAACAACCATGGTAATGTCGTCGTCTTTATGTAGAGGTGATACACGACCCTCCGCCTACGCTGTCTCATGGGGGCTACGGAGAGATGGTGGTCGAGAGGGCTGAGGAGAAGAGGAGGAAGAGGATTTAAACCCCAAACAACACGCACCTTCCTAAAATGGACACTGGCCCTCCAATGCACTTTCCCTAACAGCCCCATGTCACATGATATCTTTGAAGGGCCCTTTTATCGACGACTCCATGAAGTGTCATTAATTTTGTGGTAATTGTGACAACAATTGGAAGTAGAGCCTATTTCTCGTCCATGAACATTTTGTCCGTCCCCCTTCTTTCCTGTTTCTCCTCGTCTACCACCATATCTGAGACGCTGGAGGATGTTGATAATTACTCGCCATCTTGAGGTATTCTATATTTGCGCTGCAAGTCTGCACATCATTTCGAGTGTCTGCAAACCCGAGGCTAAAGGGGGACAGTCTTCACGAACTAAACACCAATTCAGCAATACTACGACGGATCACACTCTGAGAGAGCCCTGACACATAATCCTTGCCCATCTATCGATCTTTACCATTTCTCAGGGCCAAGCAGAGATAAAAGCAACGTATTCGCCAAGGAAGCCAATTGCGCAGCCACGCATTCACAGAAGGTTATGCATACCTATGTCATGTCGGGGCTGTTAAATTTAGATCCGTTATCTCAACTCGAGAAGGACTGGTGGAAATCGAAGGGCTGTTGTGCGGTTGGATGTCGTTGAGAGAAAGAGGGGATCGACAATGGAACGGGAAGAGCCGAGACCCACCACTTTGATTCCTGGATGTGCCTGTTTATGTACCCCTTACCCCTTAAGCGTATAGTCATGACTTCTGGGATCGGCGGTGGTAGTCAGGGAATATTGAAATTCGAACGGACAGTGTCCAAAGCACTCGCGCTTCTCTACCCCAAAACATCAGGTTGGAGCAACGTGCAGGCGGAAATTGCTCAGTCCTTAGCCACTTCATTCAAAAAGACCGGATTAATGGCCACTTTAAGTCTGGACTCACCCTACTTGCAGAAGCGTGCGTAGGCACGCAGGCCTGCGTATGCGAGAGCGGAGATGCCGAGCGTGTCGTGTTAGGTCCGGGGGTTTGATGTTCTCGACGATCAGGTCTGAAATTCACTCGGCACGTCATCCTCGATTTGGTGTTTGGGATCAGTCCTAGACCAGAAGGGCATGGGGTAAACAAAGAATCCCGTATACAAAGGTTGAGTACGGTGATCCCATAGGACCAGAGCCCATGGGCCCCCACGCGGCCGACGATGACTTTGATGAAAGTGAGTACCTGAAGCGGCACGATGACTGGAAGTTTTCCCGTATACCACTCCCCGAGCCAGGCAATTTCGAGGTTTTCGAGGTCTTCGAGGTTTAAGACGAGGACAAAGTCAAATCGAAGGAGGAATTTGGCGAAAATGGACTACAAGTGATTATAAAATTGGCAAATATCGAATTGAGCCCCGAAAAGCCTGACTATGAAGAGAGTACCTATACCTACTATTACGACAATCAAAACGTCACTGAAAGCTTGTTGTCATCCCGGCAAAGAAGTAGCCAGATGGACGACGTTCGATACGAACATGACCGGCATGAATTTCTTCAAGATGTTTATGGCCTAGGTATGAATGGTTTCAACCAAACCGAAGTTACGCAAGAGCTTGGAAGCGTGGTTTGTCATGAGGGTCGACTCCTCACATTCCCCAATTCTATTCAGCGCAAAGTATCGCCATTTTCGTTGGCCGACAGATTAAAAAGGGGACATCGCAAGATCCTATCTCATCTGCCAACATTCCTCCACAGCAAGAAGACTGGCTCCCAGAAACATCGAAGATAGCGAATAGCGTGCATTTGCATGCTTCAGCAAACTCGCCGGATGCACCTGGTCAAGGTGTTCTTGGCCCGGTGATGAGCATGAAAGAGGCAGAAGCTTACAGACTTGAGCTTATGAAGGAACGCGGTGGTGAGGCTGTGGAGAATAACAAACTCTTTGAGTGTGGAGAATTCATCCTTTGTGAGCAATAGGCTGTTTCTTGTTGGATCTATCCGAAATTTTTGTCTCCTGCATGAGACCTCTTTTAGTTGCCTTTTACCCAGGTGGCGTCCGGCAACTCGGAAGATGCAGGGCAACTGTGCGGGCAACTGTGCTGGCAACCATCCACGTGGCCCATTTCGATTCAACTGCCAGAAGCCTTTATAAGAGTTGCTTAGAGACTTCAGCTTGACCCTGTTCAAACCTGATTGGACAGTTCTTCAACCTTTAACATCCGTGGATGTCTGGACGAGTGTACTCCGTAGAGCCCGATGTAATCGCCATATTCCCCGATGTGGGGGATTTTTTGAGGCGTCATTCTCGAATCTATTGGCTTTACCTCGTGAAAGTTTCCTTTTTCGATTTGTTTTGAATCGTTTTCATAGCTGATTGGTTCCGAATCGAGCGAGTGGGATGGCGGTTAGGCGGTTAAGCGGACCGGCTTCCGCTTTTCCGGGCGGGGTCGAGCCCCCGCTTATCCGAAGGAGGCCATCAGATTGGACTTCAGAGGGATTGCGAATTTCCAGATTTTCTGGTCTTGATGCATGACGAATACTTAAAGGCAGCAACTGTCCCATTATTCCGTCCATCAATTCGAGTTCACAGCTATGGCCACTACTACCACTACCACTACCACCACCCCGCCTCTCAATCGATCTTCTTTTGAGTGAGCTACCTATGTTGCCCGCTACTAGATAACAGTTGCTAATCGAAGTTAGTCTAGTTGGTCCATATGGAGATTGGAGAGATGACTTACACAATCAAGGCTATGCGATCATCAAGAACGCAATCGACCCAGAAAGGGCCCAGAGCTATCAGCGTAAAGCCTTTGAGTGGCTCAAGTCTTTCAGCCCGGCCCTCGACCTCGATAACCCTTCCACATGGACCAAAGACAACTTGCCTGTCCAAGGCAAAGCAAATACATTCAATGGGTATTCCGTCACCCATGAGAAATTCATGTGGGATGCCCGCATGGAGCCTAAGATAGTGGATGCGTTCGCCAAGATCTGGGGTACCGACGAGCTCCTCGTCTCGTTCGACGCATTGAACGTCACTCTGCCAAACCAAAAAGACAAGCCTGCTCGAAAGCCGTGGCCCCACGTTGACCAATCCCCGTTCCGTCGCGGGCTCCACTGTATCCAGGGCATTATCAATTTAAGCCATGCGGGTCCCGAGGATGGATCCCTTATGGTGTTCCCGAAGTCCAACACAGTAACTGAAGGGTTCTTCGACACCGAGACGGATCCATCCACCTGGGAGCAGAAGGACATACGCCTATTCACCGAGGAAGAAATCCAGTGGTTTGGAAATCATGGGATGAAACCAATCAAGGTTCTCGCAGAGCCTGGGGATCTAATTCTGTGGGATTCACGTACTGTGCATTGGGGTGGGGAACCAACCGTCAATAGTAATACGATTCGAACGGTGATTTATGCATCATATGCCCCCTTTGAGTTAGCCACGGAAGAGAGTTTGAGGCGGAAAAAAGAAGCTTTTGAGAGTTATCGAGCAACGACTCATTGGCCGCATGAGAATATAGTCATACGTGAAGGAGTGGTGCATCTCCCGGATGGCAGTGTCGATCCCCGCAATCGATCTGTGCCGTTGGAAGTGCCAGAGCATACAGATCGGTTGCTTCAACTAGCAGGAGTAAAGTCTTATCGGTAAATTTAATTGGAATTCTTCTTGTCCTGGGTTTTTCTGTGGTCCTCCACCACAAAAGCACGTTTGATTATTAAGGGGGCCAAGTTTTTTTTTGGCGTTTTGCTGACGACCCCGCAGTGACACTTTTGACGTCGATCTTCCGTATTGCTCACAAAGCAAAGATGAAATCATTTGAATCTCGCCCTCCCGTGGATTATCCACGGAAGCGTGCATCAATCGCATGTAATTTTTGTCGACATCGGTACGGTTTCACGTCCTCTTTTGGAACAATCACTAAATTAGACTAGGAAGCGAAAGTGCGATGGTCAAAAGCCGACATGTGGCCTCTGCACCGATGCGGGGGCTCAGTGTGTCTATCAAGAAAGCGACAGGTAGAAAAGCGTCACCACTTGAAAAGGGTTACTAGATAGTGACTATCCATAGGGTACAGGATATTCCAGCTGAAATCCTGCTTCGCTTGACCCATCTGGAAACCCTGATCGAGCAACAAAAGGACGCCATCACCGAGCTCTCAGCTCGAGTAGCCTCTTCGTCGGATCATCCAGGTCGGTCGGCTCCCTCTATCTATTCGTCACAGCCAAAATACGACTGGGATCCATCATCCGAGCATGTATACGATAAAACCTTCGGTCTTTTTTCATCGGAGAACACGTACGGCCATCCATATGCATTTACTATCCCCCTCGGGCATCATACGCCAACCGGAAGTCTATTTGCGTTAGATCGAGTCAAAAACCTGGTTGGCGACTACCCTCAGGACTTTTTCAAGCAGATAGAGAAAAAGCGTCCATTCAACAGCATCCTGGCCGCAGGTATACCTCAAGCCTTAGAACAAATCGACAGATCCCGACTGCATCCCCAGGTCACCAAACCCCTGATCACCGAGTTCCTTCACCATGTCCATCCATTCTTCCCAATTGTCGAGCCGCAGTTGTTACACATGCTCTTTGACACTTTCCCAACATTCACCAAGGTCAACAGCATCCAAACTTCACTTTATCTCGTCATTCTGGCCCTAGGAAAGGCATCTTCGAATCCTCAACGAATTTTTGATATCGAAGCGGATCAAGATCTGAATGGGATGGAATATTTCGCTTGCGCGTATCACTACTTGAACAACCCGTTGATAACTTCTTCCTTCACAGTGGGCCACTTGTTGCCTTTGGCTTTGTTCTATGGCTCTTTGTATCTGCGTCACATAGGACGCCCGATCCAAGCATGGCAGATGATTCGTAATGCGTCCGGTAGTGTGCAGATCATGATTGCCGAGTGAGTGTCTTCTCTGACACGTCTTTCTGCCGGGGTATTGATAGGAATTGTATATAGACTACATGACATGAACACACACGAAGAGCGAGCTAGTCTCTACCGGATTGCTTGGGGTTGCTTCATTCTCGAATGGTTGGTATAGTCTCGGGGGATTATCTTACATCCAGCTAACCATCTCGCGACAGTGACGATCTCGCCGAGTTACATTTCCCTTCTAGTGGCATTGATCTCCTTGTCGATAGATTACCTTTCCCTCGAATTTCGGAAGATAGCAGAAATGGCCACCTTGTCTTCCTCGCAATGTGCTCGATTCGGAAGCTTCTCAACCGTGTGCACAGTGCTCTGTATGCAAAATCCGACCAGGAGAATTTCCATGCCAGCCCTCCGCCTCAACACACAAGCGACACCCCCAGTGCGACACCCCAAAAGCATTCGATTACATCTCTCAAGACAATCAGCGAGGAGCTCGATCGTCAGTTGGAGGACTGGTTTGGTTCTCTCCCAAATCCCATCAGGCCAACCCTGGGCAATACTATATCCGCGGATCACCCTTACGATACTTACATTCTCGCCCGATACTACGCCACAAAACACATCATCTGCCGCCCGAGTCTTGTCTTTGCTGCCCACAGTCAGGGCAGTACGGTATTGCCAGAGTTTGTTTTTGCGAATTGCAAGAAGTGCGTCGATAGCTGTCGCAAATTCATCTGGGCAGCATCGATTCTTTTGAGACAGAGAACGCACTCAAACTGGCACAGAATGCAAGCGTAAGATCATCGTTCTCTTTCTGAAGTTCACCTGCTTACTTGACACATCTAGAATGCTGGCTGCCATTTTTACTCTCTCGACTGCGAAAACCACGCCCGCTTTAGAGGCCCTTGTTCCGGATTTCGATGATCTAGTGAAAGAAGCAATTCAGTGCATTGAACTATGGGCGGAGCATTGCGAAACAGCGGATACAGTCGTCAGCATGTTGAAGACAATCCGCCAGAAAGTGCGAGTGTTAGTTCGGGGAACTTAGTAGAGAGTCTCTCGATCTATGCTTGGGGTACATAACCATACGTATTTTGTTGCTTCGCATTGGCATGTATATTTTTGAATCTGAATGCGCCGAAGATTATCGAGACTAGCATTTTAAGTCTACTGAATATAGTTTTGTTCCAAAGTTTTTCAGTGCACCTGAGTATGCCGCGTATCTGCCTACAGCTGGCACATTCCAGGAGGCTTTGTCCTCCACGACCAAGTCTAAACAACAATTCAACCATTCTGTCGTTAGTAGAAGAGGAGAGTGGCTTCTTGCCGAGTTCGTTGCATCTGGTGTCACTGCAATGAGAGCTTTTGTGGAGGTGGACACGACTGACACTCCTCACGGAGAACGAATGGGCCCGATTGGCAACTGAAACCCACGTGAACAAACTCCCAGTCAGCTGCGTTGGTCTACCGACAAGTGATATGCACATGGCCTCCCCGACCAAAACGAGCGGGGACTGCTGGAAACCATCACAAGATCACCCAAGAAGCACCCTGCAAGTCTTGGAGGTGATCCGGAGATTTAACCCGGATGCAGTGATTGGAGTGAACAATTTCGGCAACTCATCCACCCCCATGGGGTTTGTCTGATCTGTTGTCGTTGGCTTGCCTCGGTGTGGGAATTTACCAGGCTGGAAGTCAAGCGGATGCTGAGCTACTGTATGAATGTGTCTCGTCACGAGCCATGGCAGCTATCGGGCTCACGCCAGCCCATTCGGGTCTATGAGCGAAGCAGGGGTGTCAACCGGATCTGTTGGTGGTTCATCATAGAGATGAAACTGTGCGGTGTGTCTCGGCTGCGAACACATGTTGCCGAGGTAGTGTGGACTTCGCCAGGGAAATTGAACAATTATGTGGTTTCTGGTGGACGACTTCTGATTTCCTCCATTTGTTGCGGATTCAGATATTCTGGATCAATTTTGATTTTGTTTCACAGGGGACATCGAAGAAAGTGGTAGTATGTACATAACGGTGGATATGATCAATCATTCATGCGAATGGGGTGATCAAAGATATGAATCAACGAGTTTCAACGAACTGGAAAGTTCGGATTCGTGCAAGCATCCCCCAAAGTCCCCATTCGTTTAGTCATGAAAAACACCGCAGAAACCCGTGGATCAATTTGGCATTCCGGATCTTCAAAGATCAGACAAAAGATAGATAATAAGGCGGGACTAGTTGGTTGTCTTCGGCCGCAAGGCATAGAACTGCACAGGCAAGAGATTCAAAGACGGCGGGAAGCCCTTCTGGAGTTCCGACTTGACGATCTCCATACCAGCGGCCTCGAAGACCTGTCTGAATTTCGCATCTGTCCTTGTGACACTGCTATCCTCACTGTCGTACATATCCTGTCCGGAGAAATGGGTGGACAGGTTCTCCTTGACAACCATAAGGCCGGTTGGAGTCAAAGCCTTGCGACACCGCACGGTATAGTCAATGAGCTGTGAATCGGTGAGGTGGCCCACACACCACTGGACCCAGATCAAATCGTATTTCTTCTCTGGGGTCCAATTTTCAAGGCCACGCGTGTAGATGGTTCCAATGATACCGTCTCGTTTCAATTGGCTGTCTTTCATCACTTGTGTGAACTTGGCTATCGGCTCTACCACATCTACCACGTCACAGACATGGCTCAGGAAGCCCTCTGTCACCCGGCCGATACCGGCACCGCAATCGACACCTTGATGAAATTTCCCCTCAGATTGAACACCTGGTAGTAAACGGCGCAGCTTGGCTAGGAAGGTTTTAGACCCTTGTAGGTCAATGCGTGTTACTGACGGGAACTCGCCCAACATGCTGTCCGTGGTGGCTGGGACGCTGTTCCAGTATGCCAAGGAAGCGGCATGGTTGATTTTGGAATCGGCGGTGATTGAGTCTGTCATGTTGGAATTGTCAACCATGTTGGTCTGTACAATTGTTTATTGATATCCGTAAGAGGCAGGAATGTAGGTGATGATTATGTCACAGGAAAATCTACATATATCTCCATCACGTGATCATCTAATTGCAATATACAACGTTAAGACGTTATTCGTACCCTGTATGGAATACGGAGTACTTACTCCGTACTTACTCCGTACATAGTAACTATCTTCAGTGCCCAGGTGTGCTTATTTGCGTACTTTATCGTGATTGGTTTAGTTAATCCTTGTCTCAACGCTAAAATATTTCCTTGAACTCTTGGCAGTCATGCCCAATTGGCCTAAAAAAATTATAATATTCAAGAGAAAAAAAAAAAAAAAAAAAACCAAAAACTTGGGGCTGTGCTATGATCGACAGGGATGAAGCAGAGAAATGATCTTCACAGGTTAATATCCTGAAACTTGAACTCAGGGACTACAACATAGGGGGTTACGTGTACCTTTGTACCATCTGGGGCGACCCGTTGAACCGGCCCTGTGATTGGAAGTGCCCATAGCGTCGCAAACTGCCGATCCGCTCATAAAGCGTGTCTTTCCCATCTCCCTTTTCAACCCCTTTTTTTTTTTTCCCTACTCACCACAGTCATTCCTTTATACTGTTTTTTTTGATTTTCACTATGGCAAACGATCGCACAGATGAGCGTAAGCTCGAGGGTGGCTCTCCTGCCCCCAAGGACAACGGCCTCCACCCCGGTTTCTACATCGCGTACGTAACATCTACGTGAGGTCTGGGTACCCAGGAGTAAACTAAGACTCGAATTTCTAGCCTGTGGATTGCTTTGAGTTCCAGCGTCATCCTGTTCAACAAATGGGTTCTTGCGAGCGCCAAGTTCAGTATGGACCCCTTCTGTCTAATCCCTTATTATTCGCTTTGGACTTTGCCTCTAACGTTTTTTTTTTGATTCTAGACTTCCGTGAGTTCCCCCGCCAAGTGGAGATTAAACCGCGTCCGGAGAAATCAACTACTGACATGAGATCTCAGCGCTCTTCTTGACGACCTGGCACATGGTATTCGCCACGGCGATGACCCAGATTCTCGCCCGGTTCACTACCGTGCTGGACTCCCGCCACAAGGTCCCAATGAACCCAGCCACCTATACGTGAGCAATCCCAATGATGCAATGTGGAACAGCTAGCACGGCTGCACTCCGACCCGAGTGCTCGATCGCTGACTGGTGGATTTGTGTATTACAGACGCGCCATTGTGCCCATTGGTGTCATGTTCAGTTTGAGTCTGATCTGCGGTAACCTGGCATACCTCTACCTGAGTGTCTCCTTTATCCAGATGCTTAAGGTGCGTTTGAACCAGGAGTTTCGCCGCGATTGCGATCTCCGTTCGGGAATGCTAGCCTCGACTGAATGCTAATACCTCGTTTTTCTTTTAGGCCACCAACGCTGTCGCGACCCTTTTGGCTACCTGGGCTTTCGGAATCGCTCCTACCAACTTGAAGACTCTCGGCAATGTGGCTCTCATTGTTGTCGGTGTTGTGATTGCCTCCTTCGGCGAGATCAAGTTCGAGATGATCGGTTTCCTCAGTACGTTATTGTCTGGTAAATTTTACATTCTAGGCCTAACAACCATACAGTCCAGATTGCCGGTATCGTCTTCGAGGCTCTCCGTCTTGTCATGGTCCAGCGTTTGCTCAGCTCCGCCGAGTTCAAGATGGACCCCTTGGTCTCTCTGTACTACTACGCCCCGGCCTGTGCCATCACCAACGGTATCGTCACCCTCTTCGCTGAGGCTCCCCGTCTTACCATGGGTGACATCTACGGTCTTGGTATCGGAACTCTCGTTGCCAACGCACTGGTTGCCTTCCTTCTTAACGCTTCTGTTGTCTTGCTGGTGAGTTTTCTTATCTCATAGTAACCCACTCTGTCACTAACACACCAAAAGATTGGCAAGACTTCCGCTGTTGTCCTGACCATGGCTGGTATCCTCAAGGATATCCTCCTTGTCGGTGCCTCCATGTTCATTTTCCGCGACCCCGTCACTCCTCAGCAGTTCTTCGGTTACTCCATCGCCCTGGCTGGTCTGGTGTACTACAAGCTCGGTGCTGAGAAGTGCCAGAGCCTTGTTACCGATGTGCGCCTCCAGGTTGGTGAGTACAACCGCAGCAACCCCGCCCGCACCAAGGCCATCCTTGTTGGTGTGCCTTGTGCTCTCATTCTGCTCGTTCTCTACACCGGTAGCTCCGCCCCCGTTGCTGCCTACGTGACTCACTAAGCACGAACGCGCGTACACTGGCGAACTGAAGCAATCGACGGAAATTTGGAACACGCGGAACACACCCCGCGAGGGCCTATTGTTTCACAAATCCAAGCTCGGGTAAATACACCCGATGCTTATGTTAAATTTTGATAAAGACCGTGTGTTGTCTTGTCTGGACAGGACATAACATGCATGTAAAGTTAGGGGACATAGACGATATCTGGCTGTTTTCATTGGGGATAGGATTTATAATAAACGGCTGTATGAAATTGATATGTGTATCTACTAGACATTTATTCCTAGTACTTCCATTGCGCAGTACTCCATACTATGGTTCAAATTCAATGTTTTGGATAGACTTGTTCAACGAGTCAACGATGATGCAGCATACTACGTTACCTATTTCGGGGATATCGCTTGAACAAAACATCCGCCAGGCCATAACAAACAGCCCCAACGGCAAAAGTAGCAGCAAAGACCGAAAACCCGACGACATACGCAGGCGAGTCTTCCACCGGAAACAGGGCAGTCCCATACAACTGTGCCAAAGCAGCAACACTAGACATCCATGCGAGCATGATCGCACGAACATCACGAGTAACCGAAGCCAGAGCCGTAGTAGCAAATGAGAGAGCGAGCGCATTTCCCGTCCAGAGAATCATGTTAATGAAACACAAAAACACATATCGCGCAGTATAGTTTCGAATACCCGCTATAAGAGCGAAAAACACCATCCCGACAACCATGTTGACCACCAATAGCTGTCCCCTAGTATGTGGTTTGCGGTCAGCAAACCAGCAAGTGGGAACAGCAGCAGCCAGAGAGGCTATGTAGGGCGGAGCTGTCATATACTGCGCGGTGGTGGAGGTGTATCCCATGTCATTGATCAGTGTTGGGTAGAAGTATGAGATAGCCCCGGCTCCCACAATGGTCATGTACCCCGGGATCAGGACCCAGGCTCGCCAATCTGAGAGTGCTTTGAGCAATAGTTTAAAGATGGAGGTATTTTGGGTTTTCGAGTCGCCTTGGTCGGCGATCCCGTCTTCGATGAGTCTCTCTTGGGCTAGCTTTTGTTCTTCGGGTGATAGCCCCCGATTACTGTGCGGGTAGTCGAGTAGAGTCCAGTGGACGATCAAGCTTACTCCGGCAGTTGCGACTCCTTCGACAATGAAGAGCCATCTCCAGCCGCGGATACCGTGTGCGCCGTCTAATGTCGACGTGATGGCTCCTGAGATGACGCCCCCGAAGGCTCCGGAGAGTATACCTGCGGTAAGGAAGATGATGAATCGTTTTGATCTGTTTCGTGTAAGTGATATTCCAAGACTGTGTTGCTGTGGAAATAAATGTACTGTTCGTTCTTTCGATACCATGTTGAAATCAAGAAGATCACAGCGGGCTTTGTCAAAGTTAAAGTGGGTTGGTTTATGGGATATCATTTGAGTCACTCACACTAAGCCCTGCTTCGAAGACCCCAAGAAGGAATCTCAGGGCTATCAGTTGGCCCTGATTACGGACAGCACCTATCAAGGCTGCCACAGATCCCCATGCAAATGTGATTATAGGAATGAGAACCGATGGACGAGTCCGAGCGAGAATCATGCTGGTTGTAGACTTAGCGTTTTGTATAATGGCAGCTACCAAGCTCTCATGTTACTTGGATGGGACCGCAGAGATAGTATAGCCAATCACCCATACTATCACCGCTGCATAGTATTGATGTGATGTGAGGTGCAGATCCTCTTCCATTCCGGCGATCTTTGCAAGGCCAATGTTCGATCTGTCCTAGTGTTTTTTTTAGCGGAGTGGTTGGGAAATTGCTAGGTTGAGGTACCATGTAGGAGAAAAGATAAAGAACAAAGAGTGAGGGCATCAAATAGAGATCGATCTTTCGGACGAGCTTCTTCTCAGCGTCTGCATCGACAATAATACACCTGGAAGTTTCTTCAGAGTGCAAATCCTGAGCTTTGTTATCCTCAACGGATATAGACATCTTAGCGATGGTTGGCTATATCAGTTCCCTGACAGGTTTAAGAATGATAATTGAAAAGGTAAGTGATTTTTTTTTTCAACCACCTTTCCTCGCACCTGGAGTACTCTTTTATCGTCAAATCTAGAGAGCTGTCAATCTACATGGAAACCCCTTGGTCGATCTAGGATATTGTTCGGGATTAGGGTTGCAGATACTGAGTGATTGTCGACACAATCTTGTTCGATGCCACGAACATTCCACAACATTGGTTGTGTCCTAGTGAAGCGCAAATCAGAACATTCCGTCAAGATTATGGTAAGTAGGGCTGTCTACACCTATACCGAGAATCCACGGCTATGTAGAACCACCTAGTAAACTGACTCGATGAATAGCTAATAGCAGAGACATTGTGTTTTGCAGTTCAATTTGAGTCTGGTAGATTTTCGTTTTCAATCGTAAAGCCCGACTAGCTATGCACGAAATTGGCCGTTTTTGTGTTGGTGGCCGTTTATGGAAATGTGTCATTGTTGCGCGTTCGGGCCCAGACATGCCCCCAATGTCTCAAATTTCATATTTTTTTCCAAAGATTCAAACAACCTTTGATTTTTGTCAGTGACTTCGTGTGTTTTTGAAAGCCTCTCAAGTGCTGAGAACAGCAAAACAAATTTTCGACCATGGCAACCAATAGAGGGATTGTTGTCATATCAGGAGGGAGCGCGGCGAACAATCTCGTCGATGTATTCAACGCCGTCCGTGAAAGCAAGAATTGTCCACTTAGCTACATCATTCCAATCAGTGATAATGGAGGGTCCTCTTCCGAGTTGATTCGAATATTCGGCGGGCCTGGGATTGGTGATGTTCGGAGTAAGCCCAGCACCTCGGATCTCCCCTAACTCGCCTGCTAACTTGTCGGACAGGTCGATTGGTACGGTTGATTCCGGACTCGCCAGCAAACCCTGAGAGGTCGGCAGTCAAGGCATTGTTTAACCATCGGTTGCCTGCGGAAGCAGGCATCGCAACCAATGAATGGCAGTCCATCGTGGACGGTACATCTGGGCTATGGACAGCCATCACCCCCGCCAAGAAAGAGTTGATACGCTCATTCTTTAATGTATTAAACCTGGAAATTCTGAAACGAGCCCGACCGCCATCGTCAACGTTTGACTTCACCTCCGCAAGTGTGGGAAATCTCTTCTTGACTGCCGCCCGGCTGTTCAGTGGAAGCTTTGAAAGTGCCATCTATCTACTCGGGAGCATCTGTGGCGTCCCGTCAGATCTGGTGCGCGTGATCCCAGCAATCAACTCCAATTTCTCCCACCACATCTCTGCATCGCTTGCGGACGGAACTGTTATTGTCGGTCAGAACAGTATCTCGCACCCAAGCGAGGCCACGGCCCTTGAGCACAACTCCCGGTCTAGGAGACCAAGTTTGCTGCTTGCCGATGGAGATGATGTTGATTACACGGATTCCGAAATGTCAGACCCGACCACATACGAAGAGGATCATCTTCCCGGTTCTCTGGCAACACTCCGCAACAAGAATATCAAGTTTAGTAAAACCAAGAACGAGGATTTGAGTTCCAGAATCACTCGCATTTGGTACATCAACCCCTATGGCCAGGAGATCCGACCACCCGCGAACCCGCGAGTGCTGGAAGCAATAAACGATTCCCAGGCCATTATCTACAGCATCGGATCTCTCTACACATCAATCATCCCAGCTATCGTCTTGCGAGGCGTAGGCAAAAGCATCGTCTCCAGTCCAGCCCGGCACAAAATTCTCATTTTGAACGGATCATTGGATCGGGAAACAGGGCCTCCATCCGCACCATTTGCCGCGTCTGATTTTGTGGAAGCGATTGTAAGCGCCGGAGAGGAAAGCCGTGGACGGGGCCCGATTGTTCACGCTCAGAATCAAAGTCAGGACTCGGCGACCACTTCAGTGCAAGACAACATTCAAAATTATAGAGCCCTTCCATACACCAACTATGTGACGCATATATTGCATCTGGATGGTCCGGGAACACCACATGTGGACCGTGAGCGGCTCACGCATATGGGCATTGAAACGCTTCGTCTTTACGGACGAAAAATTATGGCCAAGGATGGTGATAAGGAGACTGTTGTGGGGATGCAATATGATCCTAATGCCCTTGTACAGGCCATTGAGATAGTTTTGGGGAAGAAAGGGGATGCAATGGTTCGAGGGGGTCTGGGAAATGCGCTGGGTCGACGGAATACGCTCGATCCTGCAAGAAGGGACCGATAGGATATGCACATTACCTGTTTAGAAGTAAATTGTACTATAATCCATGTCTAGATACAACTACGTCTACACATCATGTAAATCAATAGAAAATAAGACTCCATTCGTCAATTACAGGTCGTTAACCACAAGCATAAATCGCTGATGCAAAATCCCAACAAAATACCATCCATTCCCATGCTCCGATTCGCAATGCCGCAAGAGTCAAGTGAAAAACAAAGATTCGAAGAGCCGAGGGAAAAGCCGATGTAAATGCTCTATATGCCAGACACGGGAAGATCGCCTCGCTTCTTCGTTAAAAACAACAGCGGAATGAGATTCTTAGACTTCCCAGGCACCTCCTTCCTAGAAATCGGTGTGCGGCACACCGGGCAGGTGCCCTTGTGTTGTTTCGAAGAGTCACCGCCGCGCGTTCGTTCGCTCATCTTCAAGCAGTCGATAATGCACTTGTGACAAAATAGATGTCCTAAACATGAGGAGTCAGTAAAAGCCCTAGCATGCTGAAAGCCTGCATAATAGAGAATCAAGAACATACCGCATGAGGTGCTCGTTGCGTCCACAGGCGTCTCCATGCAAATGGGACATTTGTAAGCGAGTAGAGGGGATAGATTTGATTCCTTCTCCGCTGACGCCTGCGCTTTGATGGCATCCGCCCTCTGTTTGGCCACTGTTCGAGCGAGTGCGGCTGCGCTTGAGTCGTCGGTCATATCAATCGTTTCGATGGGCTCCTCCGCGGAAGATGATGCGACGGGATCGCCATGCTCATCGCTCCAATTACGACGACGCTTCACACCGCGGGAAGGAGCCATTTGTCCATGGCGGGAAGAGGATGCGTGGTATGAGGCGTTAGGCGGGGAGGAGGATAAAGAGATAGGATTTTGCCGGGATGATCTGGTTGTCAGGTCGACAACATCAGCCCTGTTTCGGCTCATTGTGACAGACTGGGAATATGACTCCTTCTAAAAATCTTGCGCCAAATTTAAGCGAGAGAAAGCGAGGGAAATTGTCTGGAACTGGAAAGAGAAGTTGTCTGCGGCTTTGTGCTGCCGTGTGGGGGAGGACGTGAGAAGATCTAGGATTGGGCCGGCGAACAGCCTCAGGACGATGAAAATTTCAGTCAAGACACAATACAGCTACTATAGGTTTGAGTAGAAGAATCTTTAGCAAAATTGGGGGCCTCTTCAGTGATCAAAGCAGGTGATGGCGACAATGCCATCTTGTTCAAAAAGGTCATGTGGCGATAAGGGATCCGATAAGCTTTGCCTGTCTATTTTTAGAAGGCGGTCTATGAGTTAATGGAGGGGTGTTTGTTCGAATTTTGGATACCCACGTGATCAAGGCCCGCCCGGCACAATGCGGACTGTCTGCAAATACAAGGCGGTCAACAGCGAGGGAAAACAATACTCCGACCTGCATGACGCTCAGATCTGAGATATCGCGATAGGCGATGATATCCTACGTCCGTCTTCGATACTTCTATTTTCCTTCGGCCTACCAGTGCAGCCTTACGGCTGTGGCCATACTTCTACCATGACATAACATTGACAGACTATAATTGCTATGATGTTATCTCGGAAGTCCTCCTGCGTTCCTTGTTCCAGGGGTGCCCTGAGGTCTTTTTTGCGACCGAATTCGCCGCTTTTGGTTAAGCTGCCATCATGGTCGCAATTACACAGAAGTCATGCAAGACTTTCCTCTACTTCGGCCGAAAATGTTATCACAACACGATCTCTTTCTGGTGGGTACCCTATCTTTTGCGCTTTTCCATAAGAAAACAACCAAGTCGCAATTACTGATCTCGCGCAGTCCCTTCCTCATCTAGATTCAATGACATCGGAGTCCAACAGCTTAGCAACCATGTCCATGCTCAAGTCTTCCCAAATAAAGGTCGCATCCCGGACCCAGAACTAGTCGCACTTTCGAAGGATCATTTGGCTAGACATGAGCTGCTAGGCAAATCTCAAAATGGCGCCGGTCCTGTCGCATTCGATCTTCCTGCTCTGAAGGGCCAAACATTGGACGAGCATTTCTACAAACTCGGAATGGATTCTTCTGAGCCCTACCTGACACTGGCTAAATCATATGCGGCTCTCAACTGTCCGGCCAAACCACGGAAATGGGTCAAACGCAGTGGATGGACCAAATACCATACTGATGGCACTTCTGAGCCTGTCGATGCCCCCAATGAATCGATGTTAACATTCGACACCGAGGTCATGTACAAAAATAATTCATTTGCAGTCATGGCTTGCGCGGTAAGCCCGACAGCATGGTATGCATGGATATCGCCGTGGCTGCTCGGCGAGTCAAAGAATGAAGTACAGCTGGTACCCTTGGGAGACCCCACTCAACCGCGCATTGTGGTTGGCCATAATATTGGTTACGATCGAGCCCGTGTCCTTGAGGAATACAACATGCAGCAGTCTCAAAACTTCTTTCTTGACACAATGTCCCTTCATGTGGCGGTCAACGGCATGTGTTCACAGCAGAGACCAACTTGGATGCGCCACAAAAAGAATCAGGACATGAGAGATAAAATCGCGAATGAACACGATTCCGTGGAGCTTGCCGCACTTCTCGAGAACAACATGTTGAGGGAAGAAGAGGAAGAGCTTTGGGTTGGGCGAAGCTCGGTGAACTCCCTGCGTGATGTGGCCAAATTCCATTGTGATGTCACTATCGATAAGGCGCAGAGAGATTTCTTCGGTGAACTTGATCGTGACTCTATTTTGGGAAGACTGGAGGAACTTCTTGACTATTGTGCCGCCGATGTTGCCATCACCCACCGTGTGTACCGAAAAGTTTTCCCTAACTTTCTCGAGACTTGCCCGCATCCTGTCAGTTTCGGCGCTCTTCGACACCTGTCCTCTGTCATTCTGCCAGTCAACCAGTCCTGGGAGGAGTATCTTACCAGTGCAGAGGAAACATATCACAAGCGACTTGATGAAGTCCAAAGTAAATTACTAGCACTATGCGACGAGGCATTGGAGTATAAAGACCAACCCGAAATTCACACGAATGATCCTTGGCTTCAACAGCTGGACTGGTCCGGCCAAGAGATCAAAATGGCGAAAGGGAAGAAGAAGGGCGACCCTCCTCGTCCGGCAGCCAGGCAAAAGAAACCAGGAATGCCCAAGTGGTACAAGGATCTTTTTGCCTCAAACGCTGCAGAGATCAACCTAACGGTGCGGACTCGCATTGCACCAATTCTACTAAAACTGTCATGGGACAACTACCCTCTTGTTTGGTCGGACCTGCACGGATGGACTTTCCGCGTTCCCCGTGATCAAATCAAACAGTATGAGAACCAGCCAGTCGTCATGTGCGATATGGCTGAGGAAAAGAACATCGCGTTGCGGGACGATAGAAAAGCAGTATACTTCAAAATCCCCCACAAAGATGGCCCACAGGCTAGGTGTACCAATCCGCTTGGCAAGGGGTATATGCAGTATTTCGAGCGTGGAATCCTGTCTTCTCAGTATGAACTTGCCAAACAAGCGCTGGATATGAACGCGTCATGCTCCTACTGGATCAGTGCCCGAGATCGAATTAAGGGTCAAATCGTGGTCTATGAAGATCAGGTGCAAAAGAGCGGAGGCAAAAGTAAAGCAGGCGAAAATCGTCTCGGATTCATTCTGCCTCAAGTTATTCCTATGGGAACCATCACTCGACGTGCCGTGGAAAATACTTGGCTGACTGCAAGTAACGCCAAGGCCAACCGTGTCGGGTCAGAGCTAAAGGCTATGATCAAAGCACCGCCAGGTTACTCGTTTGTTGGAGCCGATGTTGACTCTCAGGAATTATGGATTGCAAGTCTTGTCGGAGATGCCCCATTCCAGATTCATGGAGGAAATGCAATTGGTTTTATGTGCTTAGAAGGGTCCAAAGCTGAAGGGACGGATCTTCACTCACGAAGTGCGTCGATTCTGGGAATCTCACGTAATGATGCTAAGGTCTTCAACTACGGCCGAATTTACGGGGCAGGCGTCAAGTTCGCTGCTACTTTACTTCGCCAGTTCAACCCGTCTTTGACGGAAAAGCAGACACAGGAGACTGCTAAGAACCTATACAAAGAGACCAAGGGAACGCGCACTTCACGTCGCCTCTTGAGTGAGACGCCGTTCTGGCGAGGTGGTACTGAATCGTTTGTGTTCAATAAACTCGAAGAGTTCGCGGATCAGGAACGACCTAGAACCCCTGCTTTAGGTGCTGGGATCACTGAGGCGCTCATGCGACGTTTCATCAACAAAGGCAGCTTCATGACATCCCGAATCAATTGGGCTATTCAGTCTTCAGGCGTCGATTATCTTCACCTCTTGATCGTCAGCATGGACTATCTCATCCGACAATTCAACATCCAAGCCCGCTTGGCCATCACTGTTCACGATGAAATCCGCTACCTTGTCAAGGATGAGGATAGGTACCGCGCTGCAATGGCTTTGCAGGTTGCTAACGTTTGGACTCGCGCCTTGTTTTCGCAGCAAGTAGGCATTGATGACCTTCCACAATCATGTGCCTACTTCTCAGCCGTTGACATTGACCATGTGCTTCGCAAAGAAGTCGACATGGACTGTGTAACTCCTTCGCATCCCCACAAAATCCCGCATGGTGAAACACTGGATATCAATCAGCTCCTCGACAAGGACCAGGAAGCATTCTTGGATCCTTCAATCACGCCGCAATCGCCTCCAAACCCCGAAAAATACCCATACACCCCACGGGAGTCGGTTATGTCCGCCTTCCAAGCTTCCAACGACATTGATTTCATCAAAGCCCAAATTACCAAGGATGACAAAGAGCTTCGCGATATCATCAAGGAAAAGACGCGGGCAGCTACTAGCGCCAGCGCTCCCAGCCCTCGCACTCCTCCTACCAAACCGAAAGGCAAATCTACCAATTGGACCTCAGCAAAGCCCCAGAGGGCGGTTTTGATGGACATGGAGTCAGGCCTCTACCCCGATTTCCACAGCCCCCCTAGGCCTAGTTCTCATGGGAACAAGCAGCCTCAGATGGGATTCCACCGTCCTTCCTGGAAACCACGGGCAACAGCACGAGCATAGTGCTGTCGCTGTCTTCTCCCTTTTCTCTCTCCTATTCTCTTTGTGTTCTCTTTGACAACCTATTTTTACTGTAATTATTGCTCTACTTTCCCATCTTGTTTAACTGTTGCGAATGTTGTTATATCTGGAGTGATTGGAAGCCAGCATTGGGACGGCGTTATTGTACGATGCATAGTGATATGATGGAGTGGAAACTGTGTACCTATATGTACTTGTATGAATCAATCTTAATGAGTTCCAGAGTCCTAAATATGTAGGCAATGTATGAAGCGGAGTACGTACTTCGCCGGGGCTGTACCCGTCTCCCTTAAATGGGATAAGGTAGCTACTCCACCTGCACCCCCTGTGCAGCGAAAACCCCTGTGTCTCCTCTTTTCTTTCTTGTTTTTTTTTCCTTGGTCAGTATTAATTCTTTGCTTTGGATTCTCTGTTTTCATGTACATCTCCAACCAAAGCCTTTCCCTTTGAGACGAGTTTCGTCTTGATTATCCCTGCAGACGCGGCAGAAAAACGCCCCTTCGACGTCATTATCCCCCACGCAAGTTCGACATGTTCTCCCCTGAGGTTGGGGTATCTCGATGAGAGGTGCATCGATTATATACATATACTGGGTATGATTTAGCCAGTCGTTGACTAAAATATCTCCCTGGCCCGGGATTCACATCATTGAGGCGTAACGCATTGAAGTTCGGAGCCGATGAGAACCCGTCATTCCACCGACGCGATTGGATGTACGCATCTATATGAACCGTGAAGATGAGCGTACACTCGCTTGATTATGCGCAGCAGGGTACCCCACGACCTGATATCGATGTTGAGGCCGCTCGCCCGTCGATCAGCTCCCAAGTCTCTCCAACAGGAAGGGAGCGAGAGGAAACTTCGTCTCCCACATTCACCACAGCAGCACGAGTGAACTCCACCGAGACGACCAACCGCCGAGCCAGACGCAACACTGCCCGCTCATACCACCCCGAAGGATTCGCACAAGATCCCAATTGGCAGCCAGGAACCGAACCTGGCATTGATCCAACCAAGCCGCTACCACCGTACACATCAGAATGGGCGTCCAACATACCCGCGGATCTGCACCGACGCTGCCAGATTACGGTGGTGGATTTCTCACAGCATGAAATGCGGCAATATGAGCTGGACAATGACACACTGGAGCAATTTTTGGAGCGGGAGAGAGAGCCATGGGTGCAATGCCGGTGGATTAATGTCAATGGGCTGAGCTGGGATGTGATCAAGATTCTTGGAAATCATAAAAGATTACATCGACTTGCGGTTGAGGATGTTGTCCATACCACTAACCGCACGAAAGCGGATTGGTATTCGGACCATGCCTTCGTCGTACTGACATTGCAAAAGTTGATGAAGATACATGAAGAGGACTCCTCTGATTCGGAAGATGAGGAGGAAACTCCAATCAGTCGATGGAAGTCAAGGGACCGGAAAAGCTCCGTGGTCAGTGACAAGAGCTCGATTTCGGTGAAGCGACCCACAAAGTGGAATGTCATCATGGCGGCATTGAAGGACATTTTCCGGTTCAAACCATCTGGAAGACAGGAGCGGAAGGATAAGGCGACGTACGGATCGAGCGTTCGTCCCGGCCTCGGAGAAGCTTCAAAACAGAACTCCCATTTTGGAAATGTTGGGACCGCCACAGAAACGACTGCCAGGAGTCTTCAGCGATATCGCGGCGGTCCCAATGAAGATCGAATTGAATTCATGGAACGCCATGCTGCACTTGCTGCCAAAGGACTATGTGTCACATTGGAACAAGTTTCGATATTCCTACATGCTGATAACACGGTGACGTCCTTTTTCGAAACGAGCGCGGATGACATCGAGGCGCCAATTGTCAGGCGTCTCACTTCGCCGGAGACCATTCTTAGACAGTCGTGCGATGCCAGTATGCTTTTGCAGGCTATTCTCGATGCCGTGATTGATCTTGCGATTCCAGTCACGATGGCCTATCAAGACGCCATCGGAGACCTGGAGCTGGAGGTCCTGACTGACCCAGACATTGAACAGTCAAAGTCTTTGTATATCTTGACATCTGAGATTGCTGTTCTGCGGAACTCCATGCAGCCTATGGTGGCTGTGATCAACGCTCTCCGTGATCACCGGTCTGAGCCTGTTGGCATACCAGGCTTTGGTGTGCTGCGGAATCCCCTCAGCCCAGCTGCTGCGGAACCCGTTGAACCCCGTCCACATGCTGGGACTGTAACGCCCAATCTAAAGAGTGTTGGAGGCACAAGTGTCACAATCAGCTCCATGTGCCATACATATTTGGGCGATGCCCTAGATCACTGCATTACCATTGTTGAAGGATACGATCAGATGCGGCGTAATGCTGATAACATGATTGACCTCATTTTCAATACTATTGGTACGTTCTTTGGCAACTTATGAAGGAACCAAACTAATATGCTGTGCAGGTGCCTATCAGAACGAAAGTATGAAGCAGCTTACTCTAGTGACTTGTCTTTATCTTCCTATGACATTCTTGACAGTATGTTTGACTTGAACCTCTTCAAAAAGCCTCTCTGACAGTTTTAGGGTTATTTCGGAATGAACTTTACGCATTTCGGAGGAATTGAAAACAACGAAGGGTAAGTCTTTCGGTCCTTTTGTTCTAGACTTTTTGCTGACTTGATTAGATATTTCTGGAAGATTGCAGTACCGTTCGTCTGCGCTACGATTTTCTTCCTGATGTAAGTGCTAATATTACCATCGAAAACAGCCGACACTAACATGCATATTTAGGCGCGACAAGATCCAGCGCTACGCTGTCATGCTTGCTCAGCGACGTTTGATTGTCAGCTCGAGGAAGCAGAGACGAGAAAGAAAGCAGAAATAGACCATGAACCCCCTGCGGTTTACTGTTTCTACTGTTGTGCCAAGACGTTGTTGCGTACATATCTTTTTGCTTGGTCTATTTCATCATTTATATACAGTTCATAGCCTGCAGACCTATTTAGGTCTAGTATTAATACGTTTCACTTGAACACTTTTGAATATCATTTGTTGATAGTATGATTCCAGCGATCAGTGTAGGCATACTTCACTATTCAACTTCACATCGTGACAATTGTTTTGAAATTCCCAATTAACAAATAAGTGACCAGCGTACTTGATCCCGAAGTATATAAGACACATATTATACACAGCCGAAATGCCATCACTCCAAAGACTTCCGTCGATAGGCTGAGTAAGCCTTCCACGGAAATCTCCAGTCTGACCGAAGCAACTCCGGGCTGAACACATCGAAGTCTTGCTTCTCAAGGCGATCCAACCACAGGCGTGTGCCGACTGCTGGCAAGAAAACGCCAAATGCCCTGTTGACCTCGTCAAGAGGCGACTCGCCGCTCCGAGCGCCAGGGGATACATCATATATGTGACCCTCTTCGCCCTCATGCTCAAAGTCATGGCCGACATCCTCTCCAGCGCGGAGGTTGCTCAACATCTGCTGCGCAGTGATCAAGTGATCACTTGCTCGCGTCGCAACAGTGAAAACTGCATCCCGGAGACCCTCGGCTTGGGCTCCATTCCGGAGCACATCCTCTTCCTTAACACCAGCCTGTGCCATAACATCTAGAGGCAACATCACGGCCCCCTGCTTCGCACCCCCTCCTATCGCGGAACCCGCAGCCACGCCAGGAGGAGCTTGAGCAGGCGCCGCAGGGAACGCAACAAACGGCAGCCCGCGCAACACGGCCGCAATTCCCACTGCCTTTCCGATATGAGATGCAACATGATCTGCAGTTATCGAAGCCATGGGCAATGCCGACAGAGTGAGATACATGAGCGTCGAGTATGTATTCTCGGCGTAGGACTCAAGCGCCGCGATATTTGGGTATGGGTCGTTTGTTAGGGTTTGCTCCCGCGAGTTAATTATACGGGTGAGCCAGCCCTTACTTATCCGCGCGCGTCCCTGCGTGCGCTCGTGGAGTTCGGAGATGGCAGATGCAAGCAGGATAGCGATGGGTTCTTTTGGTGGCGTGCCGGCAAGGATCTTTGTTACTGAGTCGCGCCAGAATTGGAGTCGCATCAGGCCAATTGTCGGGGAGGAAGTTGTGTCAGGGATCATAGAGAGAGAGACGTTTAATGCGCGCAGCGCAATGTAGAAGGATTGCGCATGTCGTGGGATGAAGGTGCTCAGTGTGTAGGAGGGGCGGTCATATTTTCTGTTGAATGAGCGATGTGTTAGCTTTCGGACTTGGGTCTATCACTGGAGCTTCAGTGAGCTTGCAGGGCCACAGGGACGGTGTTTCATACGAAAGAAGAGCAACACAGTATTTGTGAGCGCCTTGGACTTCTTCCGCGGTAATGGGTGCGGCAACAGATTGCGTCTGGCTGAAGTGTCGTTTTTGTGATTGAAAGCTTCGCAGGTAGAACCTACAGGCCCTGTTTGCCTGGCATGGCCGAGCTGTCCCGAGAAAAGACATGTTCAATTGTGAAGTCAATAAGCTCCGGGGAAAAGATTCGATGTAATCGGGGCAAAGGCATTGGCCTGCCAATCTTTGTCAGCGATGCCCCAGGCACCACAGGTAGGCTCGTCAGAATAGTAGAAGAAAATTAAGACAAAATCTTTGGAAAATTAGAGTAAATTATGATAACTAGGAAAGTAAAAAAACGCCCAAAGAATGAGAAAACAAATGTCTTGAAAAGTGCAGAGATCAAAAACCAATTTCCAACTTTTATGACTGACGTCGATCCACCTGACTTCGCGTTTCTCGGCACGTCTCCCCAAACTCAACTTTTTTCATCTTCATCACGAAGCTCGATGGTATAGCCAATATGAGCAAGGATGTAGAGCAACGCCCAGCAAAGAGGCAGCGTTTCTTCACTGATAATCCATCCTCACCTTTACCCACCAAACCCCGAGATACAGACGCGTCCCTGCCTCAATGCCCGGGACGCGAAGAGTATCGGACGGAGCACGGCGCCGCATTCGAGATTCCGCCACTCGACCCCTTCCCGAAGACCTCTCCTAGCTCTGAAAACGAAATAGATCAGCCGCATACACGAGTTCAAACGACGGAAAGCCTAGGGTTGCCCATTGTGGACGATACGTCCTATCCACACCAGAATGGAGTAGATCAGCAGACCGAGGAGGAAGTGACTATCAATACTACCACAAGTACACCCGCAGATGGCTTTGATGTAGACCTTTTCATCAGTATCGTGGGCGAGCAACTACCTGCCGATTCAATCAAAACTATTCAGTCGGCTGCTTCCAATAATCTCGAACGAGCTGTTAACATATACTTCGATGGATCATGGAAGAAGCCTGTGCGGGTAAATGGCAGCGTTCCGTCCAGAAGCAGGAAACCCGCTCTTCGGGTACAGCCTAGCCCTGAAACGCCAGCTGAAAGTGAATCGGTACTGCAACATCAGCCACCAGCAAGATATGTTGGCGCATTTGGTGTGGGAGGATGGGCGACGAGAAGTGGCTTGGGATTTCTCAAGCATGGAGATCCCGTCAATATTGAGCGAGCACGCTCACAGCCAACGATGAAACGTGGCCGAGGAGGCAAAGCATTTGTCAATCACAAAAGTGATGTTCTGACTCGATTCACGAACACCTCGGGGCAAGAAATTGGAAGGCTGCCACACGAGACTGCCGAATGGGTTTCTACGCTGATTGATCAGAAGATCTGTCGGTTTGAAGGAGTATGTGTGTTTGTACCCGACAGGGTGCGTGTCAATGATACCATATATTTACAAATCCGAGTCTACTTGCGAAAGGAAGCCTTTCAAAGCGGGGCGCTCGCTGCTTTGAACACCGATGACAATAGGTCTACCGGGCTTTTTGAAGAGAAGGAGAGCACCGAGGAGAAAAAACTGCGGCTACGCCAAGTTGGTCTAGTGAAATTGTTTCATGAAATCAGTCTTCATCCTACCTCGACCAACCCGACTACCGAAAAGCACAAAAGAGATGGCATTCTGCGTGCCGCTGAAATTGCAGAGCAATATGACAGCACGAAGAAGGAAAACAAACCCAAGTCTAACAAGGATCCCAACGATTCATCAGGTGAAGACGACAGCGAAGAACTAGAAGAAGATCAGCTCGACACGCTGTATCAAAAAGCTCAGTCATTTGATTTCAATATGCCAGCGGCAGATCCAGCACCTAGCTTCACCCTTGATCTGCGCAAATACCAACAACAAGCCCTTCATTGGATGTTGTCGAAAGAGAAAGACTCCAAACAAGCTCGAGAAAAGTCAATGCATCCATTGTGGGAGGAATACACTTGGCCCATAAAGGATGTGGATGATAAAGACTTGCCGCAAGTTAAAAACATAGACCATTTTTATGTCAACCCATATTCAGGAGACCTCAGTGTGGACTTTCCTGCTCAAGAGCAACACTGCCGAGGCGGAATCCTGGCCGATGAAATGGGCCTGGGTAAAACTATCGAGATGCTCAGTTTGGTTCATTCGCACAAAATTGAGCCTGATCCACAGGTTTCGAATGGTCTCAGCTCAGTGAATGACCTTGCTAGGCTGCCGAACTCTTCCGGAGTGGTGCCTGCGCCGTATACCACTTTGGTCGTTGCACCAACATCTCTAATATCTCAATGGGAAAGCGAGGCACTGAAAGCCGGGACGTTAAGAGTACTTGTTTATTATGGATCGGACAAGGCTGTCAACTTGAGAGAATTGTGCTGCGAATCCAGATATGCAACAGCTCCACAGGTGATTGTCACCAGTTATGGCGTGGTATTGTCGGAATTCCGACAGCTCGCTCTCCAGTCTGCCCTAGGACCCAGTGCAAATGGAGGTCTATTCTCTGTGGAATTCTTCCGAGTAATCCTTGATGAGGCCCATGTGATCAAGAACCGTCGTTCTAAGTCCGCTAAATCATGCTATGAGTTAAAAGCAGCCCATCGCTGGGCACTGACTGGCACGCCCATTGTCAATCGTCTTGAGGACTTGTTCAGTCTAGTGCGTTTCCTCAAAGTTGAGCCATGGAGCAACTTCTCCTTCTGGAAGACATTTATCACTGTGCCCTTTGAATCAAAAGAATACGTGCGGGCCCTGAACGTCGTGCAAAGTGTACTTGAACCCCTGGTTCTTCGGCGGACCAAATCGATGAAAACCCCCGAGGGTCAGCCCTTGGTCCCCTTGCCCAAAAAGACAGTCACTATTGAGGAAGTGGAGTTACCGAAGCAAGAACGAGAAATTTACGACTGCATATATACAAGAGCGAAACGAACTTACAACGACAATGTCGTGGCTGGCACACTGTTGCAGTCTTACAGCACCATCTTCGCTCAAATTCTCCGTCTTCGTCAGACCTGCTGCCACCCTATAATGACACGCAACAAAGCCATCGTTGCGGACGAAGAGAGTGCGGCGGTAGCAGCAGATGCAACCAATGAGTTTAAAGATGATATGGATCTTCAAGAATTGATCAATCAATTTACGACAGAAAACGAGAACGCCAACTCTCAAAATACATCCGGGACGATGGTTAAGTTCACTACCCATGCTCTTCGACAAATCCAAACCGAGTCCAGCGGCGAATGCCCTATCTGTTGTGAAGAGCCCATGATCGAGCCTGCAGTAACAGCTTGCTGGCACAGTGCATGTAAGAAATGCCTCGAAGACTTCTTGCAACACCAGATGAACAAGGGCGTCGAGGCACGGTGCTTCAACTGCCGTGCTCCAGTGGATGCAAAGAATACCTTCGAAGTAGTACGACATCCGTCCTCAAATTCAGTTTCCTTTGGAGACGACACTGTGAGCAGCACACCACCACCAACCAGTTCTCAACCCGCCCCACGAATCTCCCTCCGTCGCATATACCCCCTCTCTCCTTCCGCCCACACTTCAGCCAAGATCCACGCCCTTATCAATCACCTCGGACGCATCCCTCCAAATACCAAATCCGTTGTGTTCTCGCAATTCACCTCCTTCCTGGATCTGATCGGCCCACAACTCTCCCGAGTTGGAATCTCACATCTCCGCCTCGATGGCTCGATGCCCCAAAAGGCCCGTGCCGCTGTTCTGGCTGAGTTTACAAGGGCAGAGAGCTTTACCGACGATGACATTGTCGACATGGAAGATGACACCCCCGGGACTAGTGGGCCTGCAAAGACCAGCGCTCCCTCGCCCTCAACACCAGCCCCTACAGTCCTACTCATTTCCCTGCGTGCCGGTGGCGTAGGCCTCAACCTAACCACCGCAAGCAATGTCTTTGTGATGGATCCGTGGTGGAGTTTCGCAATCGAAGCGCAAGCCATCGACCGTGTCCATCGAATGGGCCAGACACGCGATGTCAATGTGACGCGATTCGTGGTCAAGGATTCCATAGAAGGTCGCATGCTGCGCGTGCAAGAGCGTAAAATGAATATTGCTGGCTCGCTTGGGTTGAAGATTGGCGGTGATGATGGTGATGCCGACAAGGGGAAGGACAGGCTTGAAGAGTTGAAAATGTTGTTCGAGTAATTGTTTGGATGGCTTAGCGGTTGCTTTCGTGTGTTTACACTTGGGATACCCTACTCGGGCGTGTGGATGTGGTCAACTGCAAGATACCATGTATTTCAGGTTGTAGCCCTGGAAGGCTCATTTAGAATTTTGGACTTTTTCACCAATGTTTAGATGAACGATTCTGGATAATTCAAGTACAATTGGATATTAATACACTAAAATCAGAAAGAAGGCATGTTAAATAAACAAGTCCGCATAATTTAGACATTAAGCCTCGAGATTGCAGAAAGTCAACCCCGAAGTCAATACATCAGAGCATTCTTCAAAAAAGAAAATTGGTCCTAGTTCCAATATAAACAAAGACACTGCCTTTATTTACTCGAATGATGAATGTGCTTCTTAACGCTCTCCTTCACCTTCGACACAGCACCCTGCTTCCCACTACCGTGAGAAGAAGACTCAGACTTGTTACTGCCCAAAGGCGAGTCGTTGCTCTTCTCGCTAGATTCACTTGCAGAGCCTATAAGATAAAGTCAGCATCAATCAAGACCAATACCATCAAATGTCTACACAGACACAGGAACAGGGGAACATACTCTGCTCGATATCATCATCCCTACCGGCAGACTTCTTCCCCCTATACTCCTTCTCAAAGTCCTCAGCAGGTCTCGGCGCAGGACCCTGCGGGCCCTGGAGCGCCTCTTTGCTCACATCCTGATGATGCACCGGGCGGGGAGCGTCACTGCTCTCTCCACCTTCGGCCTGTGAGGTACTGCGCTGTTCTTGATTGGGGTTGGAGCTATTGTCGTCGTTGCTCCCGCTGGATTCTGTAGAACCGCTAGAAATGGGCCTATTTACCTCACTTTCGCTGGTTTCTGCAGGGTTGCCGGTGATTGGCAGAGCGGGAGTAACGCTAGTACAGGCACTGATAGATGTAGGGGCGTGTGGGGTGGTGATGCTAGTAACCTCGGTTGCTTGGGGCTTGTTGTCTAGGACGGGATGCTGGGGTGCGGTGTTGACGTCTGATTGGATTGCGCCGGGTTGCTCTGCAGGGTGAGATGTTAGATGTATAGAACATTTATTTGGTTTGGACTTCGTTGATAGTATTGTGGCAATCTAGGATTGGGGCTTGTGTACAATATATGCTTAAGTTGCACTTACCATCGCGGTTGCCGGCATCATAGGGATCTGTGACACGTCCTTTGCCTTGGACGCCGGAGATGGGCTCTTCACCGTGCTGTTGGGCTTGAGGGGTGCCGTTCTCGCCCCAAATGGCAGTCGAAGCAGCGTTGACGTATTTGTTGACAGTCTCCATGATTGTATCGTTGTCGTATAGTTCAGTTGAATGGATTTAGAAGGTGAGAGTCTGATATAGAGTCTGATAGGAGGGCAGATGAAGTATATTGGGTAAAGGAGGATGATAATAGTATTGCGAGATAAGGTGTTGATGTTTTGGATTCTCGAAATGTAAGTGGCAAGTGGATTGAATTCTTGGAAGCTCTGGGTAGGCCAAGCTTTAATAACCCAGATTCAGACCTTGTTCAATACGTCAGTGGTTTTGGACCACGGTGGCTTGAATATGGATCATGGATTATCCCCGGTCTTTCGTAAGACCCCATTTGATTCCACTAGATTTTCAATGGCTTGCGAATGAGAATGCAGTGATATAAATTGGATTGTCCGGCGATCGTCTGGGCCTATGTCATAGAGTGACGTCATGTTATACGTGTCATGTGACCTCATACTACAGTCGCCAGCAAGTCGCAATAGACACAAATACCTACAAAGTACTTTGTACATGGGAGAACTATTATAATCAGCTCATAGCCAATTGAAGATTTTAATAACAGGGCAGACATAAACAAAATCCGGACAAAAACAGATTTCCAAGGTTGATATCTAACGCTTGGCAAAGAAAAAAGATCAAACTTGAAAGAAAGAACAACCAAACTCCCTAGGACGTAAATTAAAAAGCCTAATCTTGAGATGTCGTGGGTGTAGGAGTGGAAGCTCCCTCCTCCACATTTAGACTCAAAGGTTGTGTTGGGTCATAACCGATGCTCTTAACAATTCCCAATCCTTTCGTCTTACCCTCACGGAAGAGGACACGGTCCCCGGGGGCTAAGAATTCAGGACGCTGTACGAACCTGAACGCGACGAACGCTCGATCGCCAGTACGAATGAAAGGGCGATCAATATCAACGACTGTACATGTCTGACTGACTGCCCCAACATGAAGCATGGCCTGGTATTTGGGCTTGATGGTAGTTGCATGAGAAAGAATTAGCACTAATTTTATTAGCATGTGATCAAAAATGCCCGAATAGGCGACTTACCCTCCGCGACGAATTCCCGATACACCTTTGGATGCTCCTCCGTCTTTTTCAACACTACCATACCCTTGCGCACTTCCTTCCGGCGGACGCGCTTCAGGGCGAAAGACCCAGATTGGCCGGCAAAGCAAGCATTCACCTGAATACGCTTGCGCTCAATGGACTTAATGACGGTGGTGGTGAACTGGCCAAGTGAGTCTGGTCCCACTATAACCGAGTCTCCGGCATGAATGACACCGGACTTGACCACACCTGCAACTACTGTACCCACATGAGGAACAGAGAAAGTGTCGTTGATCAGGAATTCAAAAGCTCCCGCGGCGTCGTATTGTCCACGGTGGGGTAGAATGTTTAGGAAGGTGCGCACTAGGTCAAGGTTCTCTCCTGTGACATTGGACACTTGAAAGATAGGACATATCCGCTGGCTGACGAATTGTGACGCCGTGTTAATAGTCTCCTCCATACTCTTGATGAATATTGGAATTTTGCGCGCGCCAGGTGATTTCAAAATCTTGATCAGCTGGGACAAGGTCTCCTCCAGAATGTGGGGCGGGCAAATGTCAATCTTGGTGACAATGATCATGACAGGCACATTGAGGGCCAAAGCAATTCCCAGATGCTCCTTGCTCATTCCGATGAGACCGTTATTGGCAGCGACCATCAGCAAACAGTAGTTTGGACTGCTGCTCAGCATACCGAAGACTGTGGTGCGCAGATACCGCTCGTGGCCTGCCAGGTCAGAGAAAGCAATGACCTTAGCAGAGCGTTTGCCGATGTCTTCCCAAGAGAGCTTCCGACCCTGTGTATTGCCAACTATTTCACCTCGACTGTCAAAGCCCATGATCTCCAACCCGACGGAGCTGGTACGCCCGCTTTCAATCTCGTGCTTGTGGCGGAAGAGATTTATACGCGCACGGCCACGTCCATCGTCTAGACTGCCTTTCACCAGCACTCCTAGCATAGTGCTCTTTCCAGCATCGACATTCCCCACTACGGCAATCCGGAGCTCCGCCATCTCCTCGATGTTGCCAACGTGGTGGCGCACGAGGACCTTGCCCCAGGCGCCCTGGACCCGGTCATTTGTGACAGATGATTCTTCCGGGCCTCCGACATTGTAGGTCAATAATACTCGGCAGTGGGCGGGGATGGTCTCGGCCGCCTCGCGCAGGCGCTGCAGCGCCGTCTTCCATTTATCGAGGTCGAAGCCCATGGATTCACCGGCATCATCTAACCCGAGATCGAAGATCGTTTCGCCGTGGCCTTCATCAATGCGTGTTTGCAATGTTCCCGCCAGCAATTGCAGGTTGTCTTCGATGGCATCACCAGTACCGAGAAGGAGGTCCTCAAGCTTAGCTGTTAGAGGGGCATCGGACAGCCCTAGCTGTTCAAGAATGCCGAGTTCTGCATGGTCCTCAAGATCGCGTGATACGCTGGCGGTGGAATACCCGCTGTCGCTGGGTGCAACATGGCCGGAGCGGTGGGCTTGCTGTTTGTCGGCATACTCGGCGAATTCACTGAGAGCCTAATTTCAAGATCATGTAAGATGACGGACTTCTCACTTCTTCCCTGGACACACATACGACTTCACCTCGCTTTCTCTCCTCACGGCTTAGTTTCCCGGTTGCAGGCATCATATGGAGTTGGTAAGTTCAACCGTGTTGACTCCTCGCTATGCCGCCTTTTTAGAGCAGTGACGTTATTGATCGGTGGATCGGATCGCCGTTATTGTTGGCGGATGTGAAGATGTATTCGAGTGATCATAGTTTTCTTTTGCTCAATGAACAAAAGATAATAAGAATGTTGAGCTAAGATTTAGAAGTATTCCGGTCGAAAGTTCATGGCAAGGGACATGGGGGAGCCTTATCGATATCGATAAGTTGGAGTAGTTGAGTCATCCACCATGCCATGGATTTACCTGGGCAAATAATTCTGGTTTACATAGTAACATGCATTATACTGAGAAAAAATGGTACATTTCGTTGGTTTCTGCATTGATCTACTCTACAAATTGCGTATGCTTCCTTTTAAGGCTGTGTTGACTTTTGAAATTGATGAATTTGATGATATAGAAATTGGTAGGAAGAAGGCAGCAATATATGTATCATGACAAAAGTAACTTGATTTTGTGTTGGGTTTACACATAAATTGCACAAATTACGAAGGCGGTGCAGACTAGTGTGTGGTGTCGGACCCGATTAAGAAGGCGGTGCAGACGTGTGTTTGGTGTCGGACCCGATTATGAAGGCGGTATGTATAATTATGGCTGATTTCTACAACATGAGGCAGCAAGTGTGTCATTATCCAAAGGGGGTGACGACACAGCCCGCTCGGTTGGTTTACGTGCCTAAGGCCTCCGCCAAGAATTCATATGTGCCTTAACCATTTTATTACCTTACCACTTACCAATAACCACCCACTTCTCTCTTACTACCAGAGATCCATACTACAGTGGGACCTCCGAAGTATTGGGCGGCATTTTGTATCTCCATTTAGAAGACAGTATGTGAAGGTACTGAAATGCCGCCCAATACTGCGGAGGTCCTACTGTACCTAGGTACTTTTTTGCTTACATAACTGTCGATATGGTCCCCTTTCGTCTGTGATCTGCCAAAGGGGTGTGCGGTTACCTAGGGGAGGTGTGTGGATCAATCCCCTATAAATATAGTAGGAAGAATGCCGAATCATAAGGAATACTGTGACTAAACCAACTATATCCAAGGGACCTCAGGACTAGTATGGATGATCATAAACCAATTTCCGTGGTATCGTTACCTATCTATGTTGACTGCATTTTGTGGTATCTTGTGTCCTTCCTAGTGTTGTTCCCGTAGCCAGACGCCTTCCTATCGAGGGCATATTAAGCCCATCATGCCTGGGGGGAGATCAAGACGACGGAGTCTCCTAGACAGGAATCAGCAACCCACTCAAGATATTCCATATTTGCTCTGACTCACCTCGCACAAAAAGCATCTCTTCTTGTTTCTTGATTGTCTGTATCCGAGAACCCAGATTAGCCCGCGCCCGTGTAAATTTCCCAGATTCACATGATCCCATACCCGCAAAGTCTCCTCTTCGTTCTCATCTTCTTCCACCACATAGATTGTCTCCTCCACGTCGCCGAGAACTAGGTTACAGTGGCTGTCGTAGGCCTGTAGACGCATGTTAGAGTAAGTAGTTATCCTGGGAAGATTGTCAGGTGGGGGTTTAGCTCACATGAAGGCGGCCCTTGAGCTCACGGTCACCGCGCAGCTTCACGAAGACGGTCTCATCGAGGGATAGGCGAACAAGATCCAGGGGCTCTGAGACGGATGGACCGCCGGTGTCTTCAGTGTCGGCCATGATAGAAGAGTGATTGGATTGGGTTAAGTGCAGGTCCACACACACGCAGAATCAACGAGCTTTGGCTGATGCCTAATAGGGTTTAGCGTAGTGCTTGGCAAGAAGCCGGATGAGTCAGCTGTTTACCCCAGGTTTTTGAGGTCTCGTCAGTATCCACTTGGAAATCTAGACAGGTATATGGTGGAGCAATAGACCACAGCAATTGGATATTTATACATCTATAGAATAAGCTGCCAACCACATATTATAACCATGAAATCAAATAATCATAAACAGTGTCACCGAATTCCTTGTGCAGGGGCCTTGTGCTTACTTGGTTTGAAGTACAACCACAACCTGCATGAAAGTAACCTGCCAAAAGGTTGTCGAAACACACTTCCCCTCATTTAGGCCCCTGATGACTTTATGCTCTTGGTTTTATTTCTGAGTCTACAGCACTGATTCCTTGCTACAATTCCCTCATGCGAAGGTTCTCACTTACCGAGAAGTTCGCTTCTCGCTGGGGTGTCTCGTCTCGTCCTAGAGACAGCATCAGCAAACGCAGACAAGCTCCCCCACACCGTAGTCTCAGTCACGCGAGGCAGGTACCTTGCGTTACAACCTCTCCAAATACAACGGCATGGGATATTTCTCCGCAAAGAACGCTACAAGCTTGTTATCCCAGTTCCATACGGCAATTGACCACAACAAGTCAACGACAGCACAGCGAACTCGCCGTTCCACGTCCTGCAACTTTCGAAAACGAAATCCAAGTGTCTCTACCGAAATGGAGCTCACCCGCAGAGCAGGCGCGGTATAGGGCGAACTTCTTCCGAGTCCTTGAAAACGGACAACCGAACCAAGTGAGGGAAGCCATGGCCGATCCTCAGTCGGTAGAGCTAGTTGGATCACTGCCACCAACTGTGTTTATCGAAGCCCTGCACCTCCTCTCTCCAGCCCATTTCGTAATACCCTACCGAGATATCCACCATACGCTTCACGGGTGGGGCGTGTTAATGCTCGGGCTCAAAACCTTGGAAGCGGTGTTCGATGATTTCACAAGGGACTTGCTCACGATCATACAATATAGAACCGTAGCTGGGTATTCACCTAAGCTTGCCGAATACACTCACCTCTTCGACTGTGCTCAGGCGATGGGAAATGGCCCCCTAATCCATGCTCTTTGGGATGGGATGCATGCCAACGATGTCACTCCCGACACAGTGTGCTATAATTACTATATGGCAGCACTGGTCTGGAACCACTGCTATGTGGGAAAAGAAGCATACAATACTCGCATCATCCCTCACAGCTACAAAAAGCGGCGCATGGTAGATCCGAATCCTGGATGGCGTGGCTACGCAACGGCGTGGAACAGTGTCAAAGGAACCGTGCTGGATATCTTCAGCCAAATGAGCCAGGACGGGCTTGCTGGGGATGAGCGGACGTACGCCAGCATTCTCCTCGCAGCAGCCCGAGTTGGGGACATGGAAGCTACCAAGAATATCCTCAAGACTGTATGGAACGTCGATGTTGATGCCATCTTAGCTGAAAGGGATAACTCGATGCTGCCACCTGTTACGCCCTATGATACTTGGTCTGGTCTGTACCCAACTGAGCGTCTTCTTTTCACCGTGGCCCATGCCTTTGGCACGAACAATGACATATACGCAGCCATGAGAACAGTCGACTTCGTGGCTTCCTCTTACAACATCGCCATTTCTGCAAAGGTCTGGTCCGAGTTGCTTGAAAGGACATTTACTCTCTCCAAAGAACACAAACGGAGACAGGCAGAAGATGGGCGAACAGGCCAAGTCCCAAGAGACATGGTCCGCGAAATGTTTCAGATATTGACGACAGAGCCGTACAATGTTCCTGCGACTCTGCAAATGTACCGATTCATGACCCAAACCAACAAAATGGACCGCAATCTGAAGGCTTGCAAAACAGACATGCGCAAGGCATATGACGTCTTGAGCCAAACGAGGTCAAAACGAAAGGAAGCGAGAGACTCTGTTATGCAATGTCTGCAACCAGTATTGGACAGCATGAAACCACCGGCGGACGATGGAAAGAAAGTGCGGGATCCAACCAAGCACCAGCGAGAGAACGGCGTGGAACCAGACCTATCACTACTGCAGTGTCCCCTGCTCGCCGAAGCCATCAACACATACGATCTCCTCCGGCTCGAAGTCTTCCAGCAGATTTATCAAATGCAGCGCATAGCATATTCCATGATCATCACAGACAAGTGGAATGACATATCGCCCAAAGCCTGGGAACTCCAAGAACGGCCCAAACTATTGGAAGAATGGAAAGACTTTCTGCCAGAGCGTAATAGGTACGAATACAGACACGGGGAGGTTGGGACAATCGATTTCCAAGGCGAAACGAACTCCAAGAGCCGCCACATGAGCCAGCATGGCCGCATCCATGCACGGCGGATACCAGATGAGTCGGAACTGTTTCATCCGATTGAGCCCAAGGTCCTTGATGATAGGATATTCTGGGAGATCTTGCTTCATGAGTACCCCCAGCTGGATTCGTCCGTTTCACCGCTCAATCGCCTCTATTCCTTCCAGGTCGAGCACACCAAAGAACTAAAGGAAAAGCTCAGAAAGTTCAAGACGCGGGTTGAGTACCCGGAAGAGCATCCTTTGTCGCAAGAGAATAATCCTTCTGGTGGGTTTTACGGTCGCATTCATGCGCTGGGTTTTATTGCTAAACCCCAGAACTCTATCTTCTGGCGGGATAGCAATCCTTGGTGTTGATGAGCAGGGCGCTGTTTGTTTTTTATGTCGTTTGAAGCATTTTGCTTGATGTCGATCATCCATGATATCCATTTGTACCATTTCATGAGCAGTACCATTTTTGTCTGACCCTTTTCCCCTCCTACTTCCTGGTACTGAAATACATGTATGTCCATTAAGAAGCCCCTCGGGTCGATGCGCTTTGCAAGTTGAATGGTAGAGATAAGTATACAAGAAGGCACATAGGCCTAGAAATCATATGCAGACATGAAGCGTGAAAAATCAACGCAAGCAAACGGCAATCAGCCAAAATGATGCAAGATCTGAGCAAAAGCAGCACCGATCTGAAACTAGTCCTTCATCCAGGGCATAGCAATTCCTAAATAAGAGCAAGGAAAGGACCAATCACCTAGACCTTCTCCCGCTGAAGGTCATTGACAGTCATATATCTCCCAATAGTGATCCACCCCCACCGGAACCAAACCATTTGACTCTTATGACAGTTGACCATAGCGGACTGCGCAGTCAACCACTCAGTTATCGAGCTCACAAACAGCAGCCGTACAGGACCAGCCGCAGCTCCCGCATCCTTCTTCCTCGACCCGGTCAACCCAGCAACGAGGTTGCTCCACACACCAATGAACATGGAGACTGGCGCATCAAGCACGCCCGCATATTTGCGGAACACTGACGTTGTGGTGAGGGTGTACAGCGTGACCGGACAAGCAAACCCCTCCTTATCCTTCATCAACGCGCGGACGAAGTTCACAGCGCCGTAGTAAAGCGAGCGGTGGTTAGGATGATTACTGATGCCGTGCTTATCGAAAGTAATGATGACATCGATAGTAGCGGTGGAAGCCTTGTTACGATCGACCCGCTTCCCGGGCAGCTTCTGCAGCGCAGCCATTTCCGGCGCGAAGGCCGAGGCCAGCAGCGACGAGATCTGATCCTCGTCCCAGTCCTTGTCCATTCCATCCGGGAAGCGGGTCGTGTCGTCGACGATAAAGACGTCCGATTCGCTGCGCAGCCCGAGCTGCTTGGCGGATTTCTGGAGCTCTTGTTTGCGCGTCTCGCCTAGGCCGTCTGCGTCGCCGCTGCTGAGACAGAGGATCTTTAGGTGGTTGCCGAGCTCGGGCTTGGTGAGGGATAGTACGCTTGGCGCGAAGAACATGGCTTCGTCATCTGGGTGTGCGATTAGGAGGCAGATGCGCTTGTTTTCGAGACGTGGGAAGGACCGGGTGAAGGGTGAGGAGGAGGTTGAGGAGAAGGTCCAGAATATGAGAACTGCGGCTATGGCTACCGCTAATGCGGTCCAGTTGAATGAGGTCGACATTGTGGTGTTCAGTTGGCGTAATTTGCGGGTGTCTGGAGATTTCGTGGGGTTTCACGCCTCGTGGTTCCGTTTCTCCGTGTTCCGAGTAGGATCGACGATGGATCTGGGGTGAATATAGGTTGGGTTACTCAATTAGATTATTGCTGAGCGTGTGGTAATTACTCGGTCGACACTGGCGCAATGCGGTGCTCGATTGTAATGTGGTGGTGGAATTGTTTATCGGGTGGATCAGAGTAGATCAAAGTCGAGACATGTGTATATGGTGGGGAAATTGCGAATCATCCCACTCATGTTGATGCAAGGGTCAACTACTTCTGGGGAAAAGTAACAGCCAGGCGCATGGTGATGCTAGACCAATCTAAAAAAGAACACGGTGGCTTGAGCTCCTATCCGGAATAGGGGAAGCTCTAGTGATTCCCATAGCGATCCATCTCCGGAGGAGTCACGTGTCAGCATCATGCACGACGTCTAGTTTGACCACACTCTCTCATTCCGATAAAATGATAAATCAAATCAAATACAATTAAATTCGATTTGATGTGCTTATGAGGGATTCAGATTCTCAATTGTGTACATTGCAATTGTAAAATATTATAGATCCGCTGTTTGTGGCGATCTAGTAAGGTCAAGTGAATTTTATACATCTATGGATAAGTTGCCATTTTGTTGACTTGACTTTGGAAGCCTGATTCTCAGTCTTTATCTTCAGAGATTTGTGATGTTACTGCCATGTTTAAAGCTTTCGTAGTCTTATAAGGCCAAGACGAAGTATACACTCGCGGCGCTCATGCTCATATGTTCAGATGTTAACAATGAACTAGAATTCTCGTCATATATTATACGATGTATAAGACATGAAGTCAACTTTTGCCTGATTGGACCGTTTGAAATAGACAAAAATGTATGCTTCATCCTAGTGTAGAGCTCTTAAGTCTTGATTTAGAATCTGAAGAGACAGAATGGAAGTGTCAGAAAATAAGCCAATCAGAGAAAAGAGTATAGGATTAATCGACAAGCAGCTTCCTCAAGTGGCGATGGCTTATGAGGCAATGAGATGGATATAGATCTCAGGCTAGAAGGCAAGAAAGCGCGGGGTTGTGGTCTTAACCCCCTCACCACTGCAAAAGTGTGTACCCAGGTCAGAGTGATGGCATTATGGAGCGTTGTTGCTGAGGTAACAGCTCTGATATGTCTCATTTGGACTGATTCCTTCCACACTTTCCTCTTGCTTAAGATGTTTGACTTTATTAATATTTGAGATCACCCTACTTCTATGGACTCTATAGAGTTTTTTTTCTCTCTAACCGCCTTTCTTATAAGAACTAGATGAATCAGTCACGAGTCAACTGTCTCGAACTCGCTGTCCAGTCTGCGGAATCTTCTGTATTTTCCCCATATATTAAGAATGCAACGCCTGATGGAAAGCAGATAGATGATGGAGAAAACCCTCGAAAAAGCAACCCTAGAAGCCACTATGTGCTTGTGCTCCACGCCAAGATCTGATAAAAAGTCTTATTTCGAGTCCATGCTTCAGTCACACAGAATCGAAATGAATATGGACCAAGTAGTGAAGTTTAATCTTTTTTCTTCTTTTAGGTACGTCACATCAATTTGATCAGCTAACTACACAAAGACAAACATACAGCTTCCTTGATTTTAATAGACGAGTCTGGCCCAATACCACAAAAATTCTTTCCACACCGCTAGCCAAATCAAAACCATTGCACTATCAAACCGGCTAACGGGCCGGTTCACATGATCGTCTCATTACCAAAGCTAATGGTTAGCTAATTGTTACCCCAAGAGAAGAGCGGCGGTCTCCGACACATAATCTAGAAAAAATTCGAAACTACGGTTCCTGCCTCATCAAAGGTGGAGGTGATTCCACAGCGTGTTATCTATTCTTTAATTAAGCCAAAAAAGGGGGAAACCCCGAACCAAGGAAGAGAGTGACCATGGCGGGCCGTGAGAGGTGAGGCTAAAGGTCACGTTGCAACGGGCCGAGTATAAAGTTCCAAGTGGATGACAGAAAATTTCTGCTTTCCCGCGATTAAGCGGACACCCGACCATTCTCCGTGCAGAACTATTTTTTGGAATTTCAATTAGTTTTAGCTTGTTTTAAATGGCGCCATTTATAAAGCGTTTGTAAAAATCTTAATGGAAGTGATTTCCCAAGTATGGAGTATGAAGTTACACAATATACCATATTCACCACCTGTGCTTGTGTTTGTAGGTATATAATTCACTTATGACTATGACGAGATGGCGTTGTTCTCACATGTCAGATGGTTTAATGTGCAGAGCAAGTTTCTCCACGATGTACTTTATACTCTTCTATAATCGAAAGAGTGAAATTTAGTAATTAAATGTCAAAAAAAAAAAACAAAAGAAGGCGGATCATTTGCCGGCGGAAAGAGATCGGAGGGGCACTCCGAGATCGCCCCGAAGAGGAAGTTCGCCTGAGACGCTTGCCGAAGTTCCTTTTAGCCCAAACAATTGGCTAGTCCTTCCGAAGAGCCACAGGCGGACGACAGCCACTGGTTTGCGATCGTGACCTCCGAGCCGTTGATAGAAAATAAAAGATTTTAACTAAAATGATCTAGCCTCGACACTGGAACACCTCTTGTGGCTAGTACGTGGAGAAGGAGAAATAAAGGAGATAGTGTGGACCTAACTTCGTATGTGTGGAAGGGGATAGCTCTATCACAACATAGTATTACCTAAATTGGGATATTATTGCGCGATATACATAGCTGAGGTACTTGGATCGATCTACCTTAGGAGCGCACATCATTAAATCTGCGATGCACTAGAAGCTGGCGTGCCGGGGATTGCAAGAAGGAAGCGGAATTGCATCACCGCATCCGCGTTTCCAGGCCTGATACAGCTACATCTCACGCCCATGGCGTGATCAAATCCCTCATCTCCCTATAGAGCTCCGAGGAAACATGTACTGTTTACGGCATCGCAGTGGGTGAGTCAGGAAATATGACCCTACGCACGAGCCCAAACAAGCCGCAATTCTTCAAGCTCCCTGCATGCACTCTATGCTGCAGCTCCAGTACCTGGACACCCTGCGCGCGAGGCCGATGCCTATAGGTGAGGATGAGCGGTTAACTGCTGGTGGATGCTGGTTCTGTTAGGTAATTAGTGTGCGCGGCGGGGATCGTGATTCGCTAGCGGGGCGGACCTTGGGAGCACGGGGCATACCTTGACAGTGGAAGGGCTAGAACGGATGTTGACTTGTACATTGTACTTTAAATGTATATTTTGATGTGCTTCACTTCTGTTGCTCTATTTTTTTTTCCCAAGGGGGTTTCGTAGATCTCGCAATTGCTCAGACCTGTGCCCCGCAAAGCGCAAAGCCTTGCAGTGCGGGGTAGAGGCGTATAGGATAGACGAGCGCGCCGTGACCTCGAGATGGCAATGCGTACACCCTAAGCGTAAGACTCCTATAGTCCACTTTTATAGATCAGACGACTGAACTTCTATTCAGGCGGTCAACAGGGAGAGAGAAAAAAGAAAAATTTTCAGAGTGGAGCTCCGCGAAGGGTCCTTTTCCATCGCGTTTTGTTGTCCTAATGCGGAAAGGGGTACTCTATTTAGGGGGGGGCGCTAGTCGAAGATCCTCTGGAATGGATGATGACCGGTATGGTAATTGCTCAGTATGGTATGGTTTGTCATTTATCCTGGTCTGGACACTTCACCGTGCCGGTCGATTACTGTCATTCTACGCCATCACGCCACGTGATGGCTTTGTCTAACCTTGGATACATCCTAAACTGTACACGTAGCTTGTAATAATGGCAAAAGGAGTATTAATAGACCATGAATCGATGTTATAGATATTTGCAGAGAATGAAATAACACGGTTTGCATGCAGGTTATCGTGGCATTTTCAATATCAAAATACTACGAGTCAAAGACTCACCTCTTCGGACACATCCCCGTGTGTCTAAAGCTGGGGTATCTTCCAAGGTTCCCTACAACATAAGTACGGATCATCTCGTCATTGGTCACATTGGCCTACTTTGTATATAGCTAGGTTCCCAGGATGTAGATTGAACCCCACGACCAAGCCCACATGCTGCAAAGTCCAGTTATTTTATATAGTTGTATATCAAGCCGAGCATGCCATCGCAAAGCTTTCCGGCCGGCTTGGCCGAACCCGTACGGAGTGAGTACATTGTAGGTACGTTGAGTCACTGCGCACGGTCGTTTTGTGCTAAGGCTGGAGCCAACAGTGGCATCATGTGCTCCCATCGACTGCCCTGATGGGGCCTAGCCTGGAATTTCCTGATGGTTCCTTTGTGATCGAAGCATGATGCCGACACTATCATTTTGAGATGTGGGGTAGACGTCAACAAGTCAGGCGATAGCAAACTCTGAGAAATATGAAGTCTATCTCGTTTAACGTATAGTTCAACCTTGGAAGCACGTCGTATAGTTATTGTGAATCCAACTATAGTTCGGGCTCTTTGTCTCGGCATCAGACTCGCTACCCGACATTTTCATATGAGATGATGCCATGTGTAAATTAGGCGACCATGGGTAGAATTGCGACTTGATGGAATAGGATGATCTCAGAACAACAAACAATTCCATCAAAATATAGGACCTTGGAGGGGTAAGATCACGAATGCAGTGTATTTTTGGGTGTCATTACATTGTATCTGTATTGTAAGGCTCCACTATGACGATGTGTCACGCCCCACTTTCTAATTTTTCTTTTCTTTTTTGCTTTTTTTGATAGAATGCGCCGGTACCTGGCAAGTGGAAACACCAAAGGAAAAAAGAAGGGAAAAAAATCAAAAAAATCAAAAGAAAATTCAATTTTTGGTTTCAATTTTTAATTTTCCACGGGTTCAGTGAATTAGCACATGATTGTTCTTTCCATTCAAAAGCAGCGGGTTGCGCACTTAACAGGTTGAATTTCTTCCACAGATCATCTTCCCCTACATACTTCCAGGGACTCATATTATGTGTTGGATTGCTTCATCGGCTTCTCAATTATTCCATCACCGTACTGCCTCTTGAACATACAACATTGAAGTCCTATCATATCCTCTAATTGAGCGCCTACAAGAATAACCGCCAATATGCCGGGTCGTCTAATTCCCAGCCTGATTCGGAACGCCAGTTCGCTTCACTCATCCGTCACCTCGTCTCCCAACCACTCCAATTCCTCCTCAACCGTCTCCGTCAATGAGATCCCCGGACATGCAAAGAAACCAGCCCACAAGTCAGAGCGCGCACGCTCCCCCGAACGCCGCCTATCCTTCACCATGGATCACTTTATCCACCCTCTTCGGGACCATAGCAAAGAGAAGCGCCGCAGCTCAGGACGTGCAGGCCGTTCTAAGGAGCGTTCTAGCCACGAGGCACATCTGCCAGCGGCCAAGCTGGATGTCCTGATCGAGTCACCGCCACTGGTCTGCTACGGCCCACCTGCCAGCTCTACTGGCGCGCTGTTCTCCGGACGCTTGCGCATCGCAGTCTCTGAGCTGACTGGTGGAGTCATCTTGAGCCAGTTTGACGTACGCCTCGTCTCTAAGACAAGCACCAAGAAGCCTGTCTCAAACCACTGCTCCAACTGTGCTACTCGCACTGAAGAGTTGACTCAGTGGAACTTCATCACCGACGACCTTCACCTCAATGGTGGGGACCACGACTTCCCCTTCAGCTACTTGTTCCCCGGTCACCTTCCTGCTTCTTGCAATGGTGTGCTGGGCCAGATCGAATACTTCCTGCTGGCGCATGCACAGAGCGTCACTGGAGAGGAATATAGCCTCAAGCTGCCTCTGGACCTTAGTCGTTCATTGCTTCCCGGGCCTGACAAGTCCTCCATCCGCATCTTTCCTCCTACCAACCTCACTGGTCGCATTGTACTACCCTCCGTAATTTACCCTATCGGACACTTCCCTGTCGAGATGACCTTGAGCGGCGTGGTCGACAAGGGTGAAAAGACCCAGACCCGTTGGCGTCTTCGAAAGATGATGTGGCGCATTGAGGAGCAACAAAAGATTGTGTCCACTGCATGCCAGAAGCACGCTCACAAGATTGGCGGTGAGGGCAAAGGTGTCTTGCACCAGGAGACTCGTGTCATCGGACACAACGAGGAGAAGAGCGGCTGGAAGACCGACTTTGACACCGCTGGTGGTGAGATCACCATGCAGTTCGATGCGAACATCAACCCAGCTGCCAACGCCGTCTGCGACATGGAGGCTCCTGGTGGTCTGGAAGTCAAGCACAACCTCGTCATCGAGCTGATCGTGGCCGAGGAGTTTTGCCCCAATGGGAACACCCGCCTAATCACTCCAACTGGTGCCGCGCGCGTGCTTCGCATGCAGTTCAACCTCCACGTCACCCAGCGTGGTGGTCTGGGCATTAGCTGGGATGAGGAGATGCCTCCGATCTATGAGGATGTTCCCGCCAGCCCTCCCTGTTACACCAAGCCCGTTGGCGCTCACAGCTTCATTGAGGACTACAACTGTTCTCCGCTTCCTGACTACACAGACCTGGAGCGCATTGACTCTTTGCGATTGGACAACAGTTCCACTCGCTCTTCCACCCTCTCTTCCAATCAGTCTACACACGGCCGGTTACCGCGCTTTACCACTGACGATCTCGTCACTGGGGAGTCGCCTGCTGCCTCGCCTTTTCCCTCGCGCGCCCCTTCTCGCGCCCCTTCAATTGACTCCTCCCGCGAATAAATATCAAAAACTTCAACTTGTTTAATCAGCCATCTTGACTATCGTTCTCGATTACGACTTAACGACTCCCACGATCAACCAAAAAATTCCCCTACAAGACAACGCCTTTTTACGGTCTACCAATAATTTCTTATCTCTTTTTCTTTCTCATGGGATTGATCCTGTTCATTCATCACGGTCCCATCTCAAAGAGGGGCCTCGTGATACCAGCGACGGAAAGAAAATCGGCCACGCAAAACAGTCGGGCTGCCACATACTTTCCGGACGAATCTTGTTCCAGCCAAGTTTGCATGATACCCATTCAATTTTCTATGTTTCACCTGTGCATCATGCCTTTCTTCTACCTTCTACTCCTCATTTTCCACCTTTGTTACACCTATGGATTCGTTGTGGGCTCCCTTGCATCATGTCCACATTACTCTTCCTTTCGGGTTTCAAGGTTGCGATTCTTTTCCATTATGAGTATCTTGATTCATTCAAATTTTCTCTACTCCTTGATACTTCATCAATTCATGATCATGATCTATGACAAGTTCAATTCAATCTCAGTAATTGTACAATCAAATGTAAAATGCCATTCACCTACTCTGCTGTATCAAATATGTCAGGACTGGACAGTAGGTACTCTATCGGATATCTTGGATACTAAAATAGGAGTACGGAGAGATTCCTGTACAATTGTCTGATCCGCATCCCAAATTCTCTGATAACAGGGGATTGTTAATGGGACCACCCGAAAATCCAGTGTCGCCTTCCTAATTGGGTGCAATGCTAGATCTCTGCCATATATTCTGCCACCACCACATCATTCTAGTAAAAAAACCATGCACTTAATGAGAAAGAATTGGAATTATTTGTTTATTTAAGCATTGAGCTATTCTAAAGAATACATGTGCTTCTTTTCATGCACCTCCCCACGCGTGCTTTTGACCACGTCCCCGTCCTCGACCGCGGCCTCGATTAGTTTCACCACTGCCAGTTTCACATCCTCGTCTGAACCCAGATATTTAAGGCCCAGAGAGGCCATATTGATGATGAATTTGACAAAGATATTGATGAACAAATGAGTAGGAAGATGGTTGGTTAATAAACAAAAACTAGAATAAAAGTGACTTAATTTTGCTAGGGGTTTACATACAAATTGCAGGTACCTGCCTTCTTGCTATTTTTATATGGGTGGAGTGGAGAGCAGTAGGCAGATGCAGGTCTACATCTAAAAAATAGATATCTGCTTAAATGAACACGTTCATCTTCCTTTTCTCCTTTCCCATCTTCACACCGTTGACAAGGATTCACCTGCACCATAAAGAACACCTGTGATTATAAATTGGATTTCCATGACTAGCTTCCAGTTGATCACTATATTATTCTCGATAACAATCTACACGCTCCACCGGTATGTGACCCGTCGGGTGGATGCTCCCCAACCGGTGACAGCTCCTTCTATACCAGAGTCAAGTGTGTTCACCATCTCCAAAGAAGACATTCATCCCGCTGCGGAATTCCACGTCCCGCGCATCCCGTACGGCGAGGATACCATTGTCAAGATCATCCACGACATCTACCGCATCTATCTTCAGCTAAACTATCTTTCTCCCTGGGAAATAATCTGGCCACCGGAACATGGCCATGCCATCAATCAGGCCCTTGGGCGCGAGGAACTCGGCCTTGATTTCGCCGTGATCTCGCTGATGAAGAGACTGCCTTATTTTCGAGACTACGGATTTTCGGCTCAGGGGCCCTTCTTCCCCCACTCTGAGATGTTCGTTTATCTAGAAGATGATCAGATTCGCGCTGGCCGCGACCCGGAACATTGGAAATTTCAGGAACCGAAGCTAGATAGTCTGCTCCCTCATGAGATTGCTCTGAGCTCTTTGACTGATGAAGGACATCATTTGATTTTGGATATAAAGGAAAGTGAGTACATGAGAATATCGTTTAGCTATAAACAATGTGAGGGCTTTACTCACTTAGCTAAATAGATACAATCCGAGTATGGAGCTTTAACGAACCACCCGCGGGAGATGACCCAGATAACTATCGCATGTATTCTCCACATCATGCTCCGACATTTCTGGCTTCACATCTGGAGAGGATTCGATCTCTCGAGTTAATTCCCAGTGGATCCAAGAATTTCCGCTGGCTTTTTGATAAGCGCTATCCAGATGTGAGAGGTTTCTGTTTCTTAACCATCGTCTGTTCCCGATGAGTAGATTTTAACGGAGTTCTAGTATCCCAAGCTCAAGAAAATTCTCCAGGAGCAATATGGTTGGCCGTATGATTTCCGAGAGGAGGAGTGGATGGCTGTCTCCAAGGTGACTTGGGAGCGGATAATCCGCGAGGAGCCAGGTTTTGAGACGGAGCATGATAACGATGAGCCTTTGGACCTTGACGAGTATTGATTCCATTAATATCATTGCATATAGACATCAGAACTCTGCTTAGGCCATTTATAGATAAGAATGTCAAGCCATTCGAGCCCTAAGATCTAGCCCTTTGTGCATACCCTTGTTCAAGCCTCGAGAGAGAAATAATACCAACCCTTAGAACTAAAGGTCGACTAGTTTAGGGTTATAGATAACTTGATTGGTCCACCGATATTATCAACCATTTCATGAATATAGTTTTTAGGCGACGTATTTTAAGCACCATAATGTTTTGATCTGCTAGCGGGACTCTGGTTTTGCGAGATTCCGAAACATGGACCACCCTGTACCCATTTCAAATTCCCCAACAATCACCAACTCTTCTACGGAACCCATGTCTCCCTAAAAATATCCTGCTCATCGGATGAGTTTCAAGTTCACCTAAGTTTCACACTTGTGGACCTTGTAGTCTTTTTGTTTGATTGAAGTCTAAAGCTACTTAGTTTTTACACCGAGAACCAGTGAGCTAGCAGCAGCAATCAATTCAAATCAGTCGTTTGGTGATGAGTTGTCCATCTCAAGCCCATTTTCCACGTGTCTAGAGAGACCCTGATTACATTTCTGCGAACTTCTCTTTCCATTGATCACTCTGGCTTCTTCATGAATGGTGCTTTAGCCAGGGCATCCGCCTGCATCTTCCATATTTCCTTACCCAACTTCACAAGTTTGGGCCCGAAGTCCTCAACCAATGTTTCTACGGATGGGTCTTCATCCGAGATCAGCTTGCCATACTCTTCATCGGACCCAAATGTGGCAATCTGCCAGATTCTCTTCCACCGCTTGACTGCTTCGACAGCCTCTGGGTGCTGGCTTTGAATGTTGGTAGCAATCATGTAAAAGGACGAGCGCTTGGCGTGACATTTCTTTGGCTTGAAAAGTCTAACTGAGGAGATCTTCTGGAACTTCCAAATGAAATTGACTGTGTTCCACGATTCAAGCCTGTGAAGAAGAACGATGATAGTGCCACCAGGTCTAAGGTGCTGGAGACCCAGAGCGAGCTGCACGGTAGCCAGTCTTTTCGCTTCCCGGCTCTCTCGATAGGGAGCGCGTGGATGTTGCCGCAAGACTTGGCCGTCACATATGACCAAATCAAAAAGCCGACCTTCCTCAAGTTGCCGGGGCAAAAAGTTCTCAGCATCCTCATGGCCCTCTGGGATCTCGTTCATATCCATGTCGGCAACAAGCATAGTCACATCAAGAAAGACTCGTTTGGTATTCAAGCCGCTTGACAGACGGCTCCTGTACCCTCCACAGGAGACAGGCAAGCTGAAAGCCAGAGCATGTGAGCCTGGATTTTTTTTCAATGCTATCTCGAGGAATGCACCGGGGGCCATGCACATGTCAAGAATGGCAGGCGGGGTTGAACCAGCCCGTGCGATTTTGAAGGCATTTGTGGCCTTGTCAATTTCGCATCCGATTATGTGCATCAGCTTATGAAAGTAACTCGCTGTCTTTTCGTCGGACTTATCCGCATTTTCACGAAGGTTCGCGAAGTACTGGTCGCCTTCCGGGGCCTCCCATCCCTGTGAATAACATGGTTAGAACTATGTACATGTGATGTCTGGTTTCAGTGGTAATTCACCTGCTGCTTCACATCACTGAGTTTTCGGAACTCTGGACTCTTTTCTAGCAGATAGGGTACAACAGACCTGCTCTTTTCGGCACGATCTTCCGTAGGTTCCTCGGTCAACTGAGGGTCGTTGGGTTGGCTACCAGGTGGGAGAACAGAGTCTTCCACCTGTGCCTTGCTTGAATTACCTGCTGCCATGATTTGGAAACTAGACCCTAGATGATTCTCAAATGTCTCGATAGCAGGTTTAATAACAGGATGTGTTGATGAAATAACACAAACCAAAATTGCCCGGGTGGTTCACATCTGCAATGTCCTTAAGCGAGATGATGGCGTAACTTCCATTATTGCCTTGTTTGTCTGTCACATTGCACAGTGTCTTACTAAATGGGATCAGATCTAGCCTCCAGGGCTAGTCAAACAGGTTCTATACCCAGAGACATAAAACCGGGAACTAACTTTCATAAGCGTGATGAAGCTTGTATACTCTAGGTAGTCAAGATACTTGATCTACCTAGATACAGTAGAGTTAGGGTTACAAAAAATATCTCTTTGGATTCAATTTCATTGATCAAGTCATTTGTACTTTTTATCTGCTTTCGTGTATGAGATCTCAATTCACATCAAGGCAGAGTAACCATAGAAAGACAAAGGAGAGTTGACAACAAGGAAAGCCATAATTAAAGACGCTAAAGATGATGAGACAAGGATATTTCCAACTCCAAAATGAAAACTCCAAGAATTTTATACATGATAAAAATGCCCTCGCATGGGACTCCGATGATGCAGTAACGGGGAATGGGAAATGAAAGGTGAAAGTTCGCCATGCTGTCTGGATGTACTTGAGAAACAGGGAAGGGAATCACAGCCCCTCGCCACGAAGAAGGCGCCGGAGGATTCCTTCACCGGGGCCAGCAATCTGGCTCTCGATTTCCTGCTGGGAAACAAAGCAAACAAGAGCTTGCTCATCCAGGGCCTTATGAGGAGTTGAAGGTGCATGGCCAGATTTGGAGGGTGTGCGGCGCAGATCTGTGCCACCTGCAACAGTTCCACCTCGGCCGCGACCCTGATATTCTCCAACCAAGCCCATTGTTTCCAAATTGCTGAGAACATCTTTGAACTCGGTAGCAGTCAAGGGGTGCAAAATGTTGTCATTGCGGCACAGAGCACAATATGTATCAAATGCTTGTTTGATAGTAGGTGCAGATGTGCGTGACTTGGAGGGCGTGCTTGGGACCTCGAGCTGGCGGCGTTTGCGTTCAAGCGCAATTAGCGAGCAGATAGCGGCCTTTTGTTGCAGGTTCAAACTTTGAAGTCTTTGAACAGTGCCCTGACCGAAAGCTGCGGATGTGATTCGGGCAATGTGAGCGATGCTGGCTCGGGGTGCCGTGATGACTGTGTAGCTTGACATGGAAGTCGGCTTCAGAACACTGCCGACTTTGACAGGCAAAGACAGATTGGTATTCTCTCCTAGTATTGAAAGGTTCTCAGACTCCTTAGCTTGCTTATCCAACTTTTGCAATGTTTCCTGTTCAATGACGTCGATTGCCCGCTTGATCAACTCAAAGGCCTTGCGGAGATCACCAGTCTGCGAGGATACTTTCTTAGAGCAAAGTTGGATGGCAGCCGGTTGAACAAATGGGACAAGCTTTGGGTCGGATTCTGCCCCAGCAGGGAGCAATGAGCGAAGACGATTGGTAATGACGTTTGCGATAGATGCAGCACTGTACGGCAAGAACGGCAGCAAGCGGGGCTTCAGGTTCTTCGCCTTTAGCTGTGGGAGAGACCGATCAGTCAAATCAAGGGCGTTAGCAATGCCAATCAGCATCAAATTGGACTTGCTTTGCAATGACCACTCGAAAAGTGACTGCAAAACCCCCGAATCACCGTTGAGCAGATGGTCAATTTCGTCCAAAGTAACCAGGAACATGTCTTCCCCTTTCTTAGAGGGAATGAACGTAGATTTGAGGCGATCCCCCTCGCTCTTCTTGAACATATCCGAGTCCTCGCAGAAATCTTGAATGAGTCTGCTGTAGACATCGCGAGAGATTCGCATGCTTGCGCAGTTCACATGGGAGACTTTGACTTTAGAAAGATCCAGATCTCCACACACTTCCTGGACCATAGCACTCTTTCCGGTTCCTGGTGGACCACTGATGTAGAGACACCCTCCTTTCTGAGACTCCACTCCTTCTGTGATAAAAGATACCAACTTTTCCCGCTCCGCATCGCGTCCCACTAAGCGGCCCGAGTTAGAGCCCCGGGCGAACAATTGCCTGGCTTGCGAATATACCGAGTTCGTAATCTTCGGAGTAGCACTCTGTCTGGGAGTCGGGGGAAGATCGGCATGGCGGGGGGTGCGCGGTGTTACTGCCTTTGCTCCAACCTGCACTCGATGTCTAGGGGTGATGGGAGACTGCGGGAGATCATCTCGGAATCGCGATTTCGAAGGTGTTTTGAATTCGAACTCAATAGGTTTTGTAATTTCTTCTGCACATCCGATGAGCGCTGCCTCAGGCGCCACATCCAAAATTTCCCGCTTACCTTCCACTGGTTTCGAGACGGTGAAATGCGAATTGATCTTGACCGGAGATTTGAACTGGTCGTCGCGCAAGGTGTGTTTAGAAGCAACATTCTCCGACACTGTCTTGCTCTCGCCATTTTCTTGGTCAGGTTGTTCAACTGCTTTCTTTACAGTTGACCTTGTTCGTCGTAGTGGAACGGTTTCTCGTTGGTGAACTTGGGGAGCGACTGTTCGGCGCTTGCTTGCGGTTCGGACCGGCAATGCTAAAAAGGCGGGTGAGAACTTGAAGACAAGGAGTAGAGGAAGGTGGGATGAATGATCTTACCTGGGTCCACAGCACCCCGAGAGCGCTTTCCTAAGACTGTTCCTGCCATGACTTGGGACATAAAAATAACAAGGTAGGAACAACAGACGCTATTTCCGCAGAAGTTAAATGAGGAATGTCAGGAAAGAAGGCCCAGAGCCCAGTTAGGAAATGTAATTGGCAGCTCCACTACTGCTCGTTCCACGCGATGGACGCGTCGCGCGTAGGACTACGGCCAAGCATTTCAACCACACGTGCAGTACGTGCTTAGTCATCCGCGTCACTGCCCGAATGGCCACCTCAGGTGTCTATGATCGTCTCATGTGCGTTTCGAATCGAGATGACGGAATTCTTTCAGCCTTCGTGAAGCTTGACATTGTTTTTCTATTACTCCTTTATCTTATTTCCTATAAATCTCTTTCGTGGGACTTGGTGATCTTCTGGTTTGCAGTGGTTTGCACCAAATCTCGCTCCCCACATAGCACAACCTCCGAGTCTTTACCCCATTTCATACTACGCCCAAGCTTTCAGTGGGTATCCAAACCCAATCCTTCTAACTCTCTTTTCGAAATTTTTCCAAATTTGAGATCTTTCTCAAGGAACCTCTTTCGACACACTGCCCACCATGGATAACGACGTGGTAGCTCAGTTCACTGAAATTACCGGCTCCACGCCGGAGCTGGCTATACAGTACCTGCAGATTACCGAGTTCCAAATCGAGCAGGCCATGCAGCTTTACTTTGAAAGCGGAGGCGCACCCTTGACTAGTGAACCTTCTCGACCTTCTCATCGGTCTGAGATCCCAGACGATTCTGAGGTGGTGAATATTGACTCGGACACTGATGACGATACCCCCCGACACATCGCCCCGCCAACATTTGATGACGACGAGGCTATGGCTCGACGCCTTCAGGAGCAAATGTATGGTGGCCCAGGTGGCCCAGAAAATGAAGACGAAGTGAGAGCGCCCTTGGCGCGGACAACAGAGACTTTGGTGGGGCCCGGAGCGGACTATGACAGTGGTGAAGATATGCACGCCAATATCCTCAGCCAACTACGAGCTCGTGGAAGACCGGGTGGGTTCTACTTGCCTTTCCAAAATTCGCAATACCTTGAACTGATATTTTACTCTAGGTCGAGCCGGAATCTTCAACCAGCAAGAGTCATCTTCCATATGGACGGGCGGTGATGAATCTCGTCGCGAAGCACTCTCTGCCGCTACTGGGGGCGCATCGGAAGCATCCTCCAAATCCAACATGCTAGCCGAAATGTACCGCCCTCCGTTCGAAATCATGGCACGACTGCCTTGGGATGTGGCGCGCGAGGAGGGGAAGGACACCGAGAAATGGCTGCTTGTCAATGTCCAGGATGCATCAGTCTTTGACTGTCAGGTTCTGAACCGCGACTTGTGGAAGGACCGTGGGGTGCAAGATACCGTCAAGGAACATTTTATTTTCCTGCAATACTCGAAAGATGACCCCCGTGCCTCTTCCTACCTCCAATATTACTTCCAGGGAAGCGACGTCTCCGACAATTACCCCCACATTGCTATTGTCGACCCTCGAACTGGTGAACAAATGAAGATCTGGTCTGGTCCGCCTTTGGTCAAAGCCGCCGACTTTCTCATGCAACTTCACGAATTCCTCGATCGCTACAGCTTGAACCGCAATGTGCGCAACCCTGTTGCTAAGCGCAAATCCGACAAGAAAGACAAGAGCATTGATGCCATGACCGAGGAGGAGATGATGGAGATGGCAATGAGAAACAGTCTTGGGGCCGCACCAGAAGCTGGCCCGACGCTCGAAGACCCTGATGAGTTGACGCGCAGCACAGACAATGTTAAGGGCAAGGGCCGGGCTACAGACGAGGAAGATGTCACCATGGAAGAACCGGAGCCAGCTGCCGAACCCTCCCCATTCTCATCCATTCCCAGCGACCATCCACACACTGAACCTGCTGCGGACCCGGCCACAACTACACGCATTCAGTTCCGACACCCGTCTGGCAGAGTTATTCGGCGCTTTTCGTTGACAGATCCCGTTCAGAGAATCTATGAATGGCTCAAGGCGGATCCTCCCTTGGAAGACAAGGCTGGTGTCGAGTTTGACCTGAACAGCATGGGGCGCAATCTCATTGATCAACTTACCACGAGCATTGCAGACGCGGGACTCAAGAATGGCACGGTGATGATCGGATATTTGGAAGAGTAATCGTCTTGCTTTCTTGTTCGGATTTATCATCATGCTGCAATGTTTTCTGAGTTTCTGCAAGGCGTTGAGGAAATGAATTGGATCCCGTGGGATCTCCCCTTTGTTCCCAGGCTGGGTTTCGTCATTTCCGGGGATACCGTTCAATCTACCAGGCTCTCCAGTCGTCATTGCCAACCGTGAGACCTAGATGTGAGAGTATACATAGTACCTAAGCTTTCCTGGAAAGCATGCAATGAATCATGATAATCAAAATAGTGTCAACTTAAGAAACCAAAAAAAGAGTAATCATGAGTATGGAGTTAAACTGAGTAATGTTCACATGTAGAGCTGATCCACATAATGACTTAATGATGAATGACTTGTTTTTCTTAGAAGACAAAGCATTTGCTTTGTAACTATGTACAAATATAGATATTCACATATTTGAGTTACGGTCAAAGAATGAGCATGATCTATGGGGAATTTAGTATAAAATCATGAAAATCTAACCTATAGATTTTCAAATAAAACATGAGAGGAGGTGAACATGTTGGGATATTAAGATAGGACCAATTGGTTTGACGTTCCTAATGAGGAAACTCTCTGCATTGTGTCACGGGTGCCTTTTGTGCCCTAGTTTAATCTGATCATTACTCTCGGGCTTGATGATATAGCAAATTTGACAGAAATACATCCAAAGATTGTGCGCCTAGGGCTTTCGGTCTATACTACCATAATGTGTTCTATTATTGCATGTGGACTTTATTCACAATACATAACAACGTATTAAGCTTCACTAGATCTACCTTGTACGCCCACAAACAACCTCTCTTTCATATAATTAATAATTCTGCTAGATTTTCAACTCCTAACATGCTTCCACTCGTATTTCCGTTTGAAGAAAATGCGAAATTTACAGTTAGAAAGGGATGAATTCTAGGAAGAAAACATGGGTAGATTCACACTACTCTCAACATTGAGTTCAATTGATAATTCGAGGCCTTTTGAAGTCTAAAACTCGAGTTTCAGATAATTATATAATCGACAAGATTCTACAATGGGACCTCCGAAGTATTGGGCGGCATTTTGTACCTCCATTTAGAAGACAGTATGTGAAGGTACTAAAATGGGCTCAATACTTCGGAGGTCCCACTGTAATTGGACCCCAAAAGCCAAACATACACCGCCCCCAGATAAGCGGCGGCAAAATAAGCCCCCCGCGTCGATAAACAAGCAAGGGCAGCTCACAACAAAGATATCCCTGAGAAGACTGGGGAGTGAGACGTGTTGATCGTAAAGTGAAGATTATGCCACAAACAACCTGGAATCCCACACTCACCCTCGCTGCGCTTGCTCCGATTGAATAATTGTCTTTGTTTACTACTTGACATCTTATCAATTGTGAGCACCCAAACGAAGAACACCGTCTCTTCTCTTCCTTCTCTCCTTTTGCAGTCCTGAAATCTGGTCATCCTGGGAGACATTCTACAGATCTTATCTAATCAATCAGATTGATCGGATAGCAGCGTTATTTCATCCCAGACAGCCATCCCGAGTCCCCTTTCGAGCACCGTCACGTACAGCCCAACCCCACACTCCACCGTTGTAATAGGCGACTGCGGGTCGTGAATCTGACAATCCATCATTAGCCTCGACAGACCCAAGCTTGATTCATGTCCATCGTCGTCCTCCGGTGACCTGGATAAATCGCCAAAAATGCCGCCTCCCATCGATCCGGAAACCATTTACACCAAGCAAACTTGCATCGGTAGGTTTTCCAATACTTGAGCCCCGAGAGCTGATGGGCTTGATGTGGTTGCTGACAGTTTTGTGATTTTTGTAGGCGGTGGAAGCTTCGGTAAAGTGTTCAAAGGGTTAGTCAAGGACCTTCCACATCAACGTCTTGGTTCAACAAACAGCTGAGCTAATTCGGACAATTAGTCTGGATAGGCGCACTGGAGAATCAGTGGCTATCAAAATCATTGACGTCGAGAATGCCGAGGATGATGTCGACGATATCATCAAGGAGATTGCCATCTTGTCCGAATTGAAGTCGCCCTATGTCACCAAGTACCATGGCTCATACTTGAAGGGGTCCAACCTGTGGATCATCATGGAATTCTGCGCCGGTGGTAGTTGCCATGGTCTTTTGCGACCTGGTGTGATCCACGAAGAGTACATTGCAATTATTTTGAGGGAGCTTCTGCGCGGGCTGGACTATCTCCATAGTGACCAGAAACTGCATCGAGACATAAAAGGTACGAAGATCTCAATTGTTTGAAAGGGCAATATGTGGCGACTAACAATTTCAATTGCAGCTGCCAACGTTCTTCTCAGCGCGAGTGGTCAAGTTAAATTGGCGGACTTTGGCGTGTCGGGACAACTATCGGCAACAATGACCAAGAAGAATACCTTTGTAGGCACTCCTTTCTGGATGGCACCCGAAGTCATCAAGCAATCTGGATACGATTACAAGGCCGATATTTGGTCCTTGGGCATCACGGCAATTGAACTGGCTTGCGGTGATCCTCCGTACGCCGACATTCACCCAATGAAAGTGCTGTTTTTGATTCCCAAGAACCCGCCTCCAACATTGGTAGGCGATTTTAGTAAGCCTTTCAAGCAGTTTGTTGAACTGTGCTTGCGCCGAGACCCCAAGGAGCGGCCATCAGCAAAGGAGCTTCTTGAGCATCCGTTTGTGAAGCGTGCCAAAAGAACAACCTACCTGACAGAGCTTATCGAGCGCGCAGAGCGTTGGCAAATTACTCATCGGGGCCAAGATGACGAGGACGAATATGACGATAGAGAAGCCGATCAAACAGCAACCGCCAGAACACAGGAAAAAGAAGACCTTTGGGATTTCGGGACCGTTCGTCCTGTGGGCAAGGCGTCTGCACCCGCGTTGCGCCCTATGAAAGGCTCTGACACCAATGCACGAACGAATGAGACAGAAGGGTGGGATCTGTGCGATGAGACACCCCAACAAGCCGGAACATTTCAAACCCAATCACACGCTCAAGTGGCCCCGTCAGACCCTGCTTTCAATGTTTCTCCTACCAAAACCCCTCTTCCTCCCTCTGCCCCATCTTCCCCTCTCAAGCAACGCCCTTCCCAGACCGCACTTCCTCCACGCAAAGTCGTGCCTCCAGTGGCTAGCAAACCTGCAGTAGACAGCCCTCCCATGAGAGGGTTGAACGAACAATACGCACAGGCAGCGACTAAATACGCTAGCAAACTTGATACTGCTTCTCCAGCCAAACCCACTTCCGTGGTTAGTAACCAGGGCAATCCTGCCAAACAACTCTCCAGCATTCCCCTCCACGACCAGTACCACACCCCATCCGGTCAAATTATGCCCAAGCCAGCTCCACTTTCTCGCACCAATGCTGATCCTCTGGGACACCAGCCACAATCTCCGCGCATCCCTCAGGTTGCTCTCCCAAGACACACAGACACACTGCAACACGCAAAGCCAGTTTCCGGACTCAAATCCAAGCGCGCACCAGCAAACGTGGATGACCGTGCTATCCCCCATCGCTCCACCCCTCCTACCCCGACTTCCAGCGAGCACAAGCGTTCCACCAGACCTCTCCCTGAGCCCGAGCATGCAACCGCCTGTGGAACTGTGATTCTCCCGGCCCTCCGTGCAGCCATGGACCGCCGCCGCAACCACCTCATCCGTCTCGAACCCTCACGCAACCCTAACGACCCCCCGCCTACCCTAGAAGAAGAGAAGGACTTCAATCGCAGTGTCCGCATCCACCATGGTCTGGAGAAGGTTGCTGAAGACATCGCTCGAGCTTTCAACAGCCTCCACCACTGGGACATGGAGAGACCTGTTGACATGGGCGGTGGTGTTAATGCTGTTCTCGACGCTTTCCTTGAGGAGGTCCTTGTTCGATTGCAGCCTCACACCGACGCGTAGCGGACGCGTCTAAGTTTTGTTTGAGTAGAAATGAGTGTTCTCAATGGAGTCTCTAGGTCCTGTACTTCGTGCTGTTTTACTCCTTGCTTTCTTTGTTTCTTGAGACTCTAGTCTCCTCTTCTTGCATGTCTGTTAAGTGTAGGAGTTAACACTTCAAAAAGAACTCTCATTTCTGCTCTCGATTCTTGCTCTCACATTTATGATTGCATAGGTGATTATAGTGATTTCGCTTAGCTCTCAGCCAAAGGCGCTTACTGATTGGGGCCCGTGTTGGAAGATTAACTGCTCGGCTGATACTGATCTCGTTAGGCCTTTTCTCTTCTTTTGCTCATTTTCAACAGTTGGCTAAACCTCACCACCAGGGGTTTCGAACTGCAAGGTTTGGTCAAATAAAATGACAAAATGATGCCACAGAAGGAAAATTAATGCTAAAACTATAAAATAATAATCTAACAAGGTATCTCCATTCTTGTCTAGAGAAGCTGCGAAAAAGTCAGTTTCCAGTTATACTTTGATTGCAACCCTCTTCATTGAGAACATCTTACTCTGACATCTTTTATCTTCGTCCTAGGTGTCGTAGCCAGTAACATTTCTCCTAAATTCACAAGCCCATCTAATTCACTGAGGCTGATTGAGATTGCAAAATCCCAGCTAAAATACAATCGTCCCATTGACTTGGACTAAATGGAATGAACGCAAGTCATAGAAATAAATCTAGGACAAGTGATACATCCTCTAACCTTCGAGTTGTGAAGTGCTCTGACCCAGAACCCGCTTATATCAGTCCCTTGTCAACAAGCAGATTGAAGGCCATGTGGTGAGTTATGTGGAGAAAGAGAGAAGACAAATTAGATGGAGTATGACAAAGGCTAATGTACTTGGGACCCGTAGGTACGATCTAGGTTTGGAAGTACTATGGGCTCGGTAGTGTGTTCCAAGGTTCTGTTTAAGTCTCTTCCAAGTAAGGTTGTGAAGACCCTCCTATGGATGGGACTTCATTTAATTGATCAGAGTGAAAGGAGTATTATACAATACAAATACTACTACGAAGCATTGACACTAGTACTGCATGTATTTAAACTAAACTCTAAGCCTTCTAATATTACTCCGAGTTCTACTAGTATAGTTATACGCGGGTAAGCGAGGTTATATAACTCTCTACCTCCGGTCTCTTAGTAGTATAGTTCTATATACTAGGTCCTACGACCCTTCTAGTAAGACGTTATAATATTACCTCCCTTCTTTAATATATATCGCCCTTAGTATACTCTTTAGTCTCTTACTAGTATCTTACTTCTCGCTTTATAGTATCTCGCTTTATATAGTAGCTTTTTCGAGTCCTTTAACGCTTTAACTAGGTCTTCTTTATCTTATATAAAGGCTTTTAAGGTCTTTCTAAAGGTTTTTAAAGATAGCGTATCCCTCTTCTCTTAGGGATATACCCTTATAATCCCTTTCTTATTATATCTTTTAATAGAGATATTACTAACTAGATTATAATAGCTATACCTATTACCCCTACTAAGGTATAGTATATATAGTATATTAATTCTATTAGTAGTATCCCTAATAGCGTTTATTAAAGCTCTATAGCTAATCTTAAGTACTAATATTATTATTAGTAGTATTAGACTTATATAATAGTAAGGTTTTAAGGCTTTCTTTAAGGCTTCTTTTTAGTTTCTAACTATTTATAGGTTAATCCTTAGTTAGATAATAAAGCTAATATTATTATTCTTATTATAATTCCTACTACTTATATAACTACTTTAAGGGCTTTTAAGAGTACTTAGAATATTCTTAGATAATATATTAATATTAGTCTCGTTTCTATAACTATACCTTATACTCCTCCTTTACTATTACTACTATTACTATTACTATCTCTTTCTTTATTACTACTATTAATAATAGTACTAATATTATAGATTTAAGAGGTTTTAATTAGGTTATTATAGTATATATTTAGTCTTTAAGGGATTATTTTAGTTAGATTCTAATTTCTCTTTAGTATCTTTACGTTAGGTAGTTTCTCTTTTCCTTCTATATTATATAGTCTCTATATATAAGTCTTTATTAACTTTATAGTCTTTATAATCCTTTAAGAGTTTATTTAAGATAAGTTTTACCCTTATATTCCTATTACCTTTTCTAAGGCTATCTATCCTTTATTAGTCTATTTAAGGATTTAAGCTCTTTACTAAATCTAGAGATAGTATCTATTTTACTATTTAAGGTATTATAGAATATATTTATATAATATAATCTTCCTAATTTAATAGGTATATTATAGGCTAATAATAGTAAGGTTCTTTATAAATATATTTATATTCTTATATATTCGTTTTCTTTAATTAGTAAAGGATAGGTTTAGGGTTTTTATAGAGTTAGTAAGGTATTTTACCCCTTTTTTAAATAGTATTAGGCTATCTACTAAGGGTTTTTCTAAGCCTTCTTTATAAGTAGTTATATATTTATTAAGTTTTCTTTTTTAAATATATCTAATACTATTATTTCTTTAAGTATACTCTTTAGTTCCTAGGTATTTTTACTATCTCTATAGCCCTATTAGTAGATTAGGTATTATAGGTCTCTATCTCTTTTTCTTACCTTTAAGATCTTATCTATCTTAAACTTAAGCTCCCTTTCGACTTTAAGAGGATCTAGATACTTACTTTAAATTAGGTTTCCCTTATAGGGTTTTAGTATTAAAATATATTATATAGTATAAATATATCGGTATAATAGTATTAGTAATAGTTAATATACTTATTAACTGATCTTTCTTATAATTTAGAAAGGTCCTTTATAGTAGTTTTCTAACTTCTTAAATAGATACCCTAAGTCTATATAAATATTTTAAAGTAATACCTAATTAGTTATATAGAAAGATTTCTCTATCCTATTCTTATCTATAGCTTTTTTTATAGTTTCTTTTATCCTTTATAGTTTTTTTAAAAGCTCTTTTCTTATTTTTACTAGCTTAGTCGTTTTAACTTTTATATTTTAATAGACCTCCTTATTATTATCTTTAATACTAGAATATAGTTCTAGCTTTATTCTTATTAAAGCCTTACTTAGTATTATCTCTAAGATTAAATATATTATAGTATTATATATAAATTACGTAAAGAGGATCTATCTTATCTAATTATCTTAATATTAGCTTATATAGTTCTATAGATAGTACTTAATTAACTAATTCTATCTTTTAATTTAGCTATCTATCTATAGGTAGTATATAGTAAATAATTACCTTTAAATTAATAGATAGTAGTAAAAGCTAGATTAGAAAGCGCTAATAAAAAGGCTTCTTTAATTACTAATTAGGTTTTCTAATATTCTTAGTAGTAGTATAATCTTTATATATATTATAGCTACTAATCCTTTTATAATAATATCTTTTTTATAAAGGATATAGATTAAGTACTTTATAAATAGGTCTACTATTACTAAGATTATATTATATATCTTACCCTTTTACTTTAAGGGTAATAAGCTAGTAATAAAGTCTATACTTATCTATTATAGCGGCCTTTTTAATATTAGTAATAATTCTAATAGTCTATATAGTTTATATTTATATACTATATTCCTTTAATAGATATTATATTCTTCTATATACTTAATAATCTCTTAGTTTATATTATACTAGAGATACTTATTATAAATCCTCTTAAAGGTTTATTTCTTTCTATAGTATCCTACTTAAGGATTACTATAATAAGTTTATATAATTTTATATATTATTATAGGATCTCTTAGTATATAGACTCTTCTACTATATCTTAATAGCCTATCTTTAATAGTTACTACCTATAGCGTATTACTTAAGTATCTATTACTCCTAACTTTATCTATCTCTTAATATTTCTCCTTTAAAAAGTAGTCTTACCTTTAGATCTACTTAAGAAGTTATACTATAGATTTAATAAAAGTATCTTTTAGCGCTATTTCTCCTATAAAGCTAACTACTACTTCTACTTAGATAATATACTATTCTAAACTATTATTATTACTAATAATCTAATACTTATCTATTAGCTTCTATTTTATATAGATTTCTTTAAAGATATCTTTATATTCCTTAAAAGTAGTTATAACCTCCTTCTATACTTAGGATTCCTTATCTTTAAGGCTTTTATCTTACTCTTTAAACTTTAGCCTCTCTATACCTATAATACCCTTAGTTTTAGGGTTTAGTATAGCTTATATTCTAATAATAATATTTAATTAAATTATTTCTACTTCCTTTACTTCCTTTATAAAAGGGCCTTTTAATAGGCTTTATTTAATTCTTAAGAATAGCTTATCCTCTATTAGATTTACTAACTCTATCTCTCTTACTTCTTTAGTATAATTAGACCTTTAACTTAATATATTAGTTAGATTCTTAGAACCTATTTTATATTATATTATAAAGTTAAAAGATATAAGTCTTATTACCTATTATACCTATCTCCTACTAAGACTTTATAATATAAGGTTTATAAATCCTTTTAGGTTTTTATAATCTAATAATATAAGAATATCCTTAGCTCCTTTAAGGTAGTATTTCTAAGTTTTAAATACCTTTATAATAGCTAATAGCTTACTATTATAGATTTTATATCTTATCTTTAGCTTATTTAGCTTTCTTAAATAGAAAGTAATTAGATATTATTATCTATTTTCTTTTAGTTATAAGATAATTACTATTAATATAAATCCTAATATATCTATTTTAATAAGGAGTTTTTAGCCTAGTTTAAAGTAGGTAAAAAGGGGAGTACTTATAAAGTACTACTTTAAGGTAGTAAATATCTCTCTTACTTCTTTTATAAAGATAAAGCCCTAAGTCTTCTTATTTATACCTTTCTTATATATATTTAGTCTTTTTACTAAGGTATTAAGAGATATATATATATTTAAGAATAATATTATAAATCTCCTATAGAAGTTTATATATCTTATAAATATCTAGATATTATAGATACTCTTTAGTTCTAATTAATCTAGAATAGTTTTAATCTTCTTCTAATCTATTTCTACCCTTTTAAGGGTAATAATATAATTAAGGAATTTTACCCTTTTAGTATAGAATATATACTTCAATCTCTTTATATATAACTTATATTATTAGAGTCTCTTTAGTACCTTTCTAATATATCCTATATAGGTCTTAATATCTATTAAAAAAACTAGGAACTAAGATATTATCTAAATAAGATATTATCTAAATAGATAACTATAAATATATTAATAAAGTCTATAAAGGCTCTATTAATATAGCTTTAGAATATTATTAGTATATTAAAAAGGCTAAATAGTATAACTTTATATTTATAAAGTCTATACCTTATATAAAAGGTAGTCTTCTACTTATTTCCTTACTTTATATAAAGCTAATAATATATATCTATTAGGTCTAGCTATATAAATATTACTACTTTTAAGAGGTAATCTAATAATTCTCCTATTAATAATAGTAGATATCTATTTTTAATAGTGATTTTATTTAGACCTTAGTAGTTAATATATAGATAAAGGCCTTTATCTTTCTTTAATATAAATAGTATTAGCGTTTTTATTAGGCTTTTTAAAGGCTATATCTACCCCTTTTATAAAGCTATTATTAGATATTCCTTTAGTACCTATAATTACTTTTATAAAAATAGATATATAGCTTTCTATAGAAGTTATATATCCTTTTTAAGATAAATTATATAATCTATATTAGAGTATATTACTACTATTCCTACTTTTATTAGGTTAAATATATCTATAAAGTCTATATATTCTTTTAGTAGGCTATTTATTTATATAGCTACTAATTATATAGTATCCTTTACTTTTAATTAGAGGTAGGTAAGGGTATATTATAAATCCTTAAGAAGCTCTTAGATATACTTTTAGGCTATAATCTTCTCTATTTCTACTCTTTAGTAATTATTATAATACTTCTATAAGGCTACTTTTTAATCTATAATAGGGTTTATATTAGTTAACTAGTTAAATCCTAAGATTAAGTTATATCTTTATATATTTACTATTTCTATTATAAAGATATAACTTCTTATCTCCCTTATACTATCTATTATACTAAGTTTTATTTCTCTTACCCTATAAGACTTAATCTTTTACCTATTAATAGCCTTAATTATTTATAGTAGGTATTAAGAGTCTTTTAGATATTCTTTTATCTATCTTTAGCTAATAAAAGATCTTTCTATTCTATAATCTATAAGGGTATAGATAGTAATATTCTCTAGTTTAATACCTATAAATACCTTACTTATAAGGGCTTTTAGGGTATATATTTTAGATATAATAACTCCTAATATAGCTATAGCTTAAAGTATTAAGATCTCTATTTTTTTATCTTATCTATACTACTTCCTAGCTAGTTTTACTTATTAGGTCTACTATAAAGACTATAATAGGTATCTTTCTTATAACCTAGTCTATTATAGTAATTATAAATAGGTAAGGGTTTCCTATCTCTTTTAAACTTAGTATTTAAGTATTTTAGCTTTCCTATCTTCTTAGGTACCTTTTTATCTAAGTCCTATATCTTTAAGTACTATCGCTTTATATAGTAGATAGGCTTCTTTATCCTTTTTAATTTAAAGTACTTTTACTTTAAACCTAGTTAAGCTTTCTTTATAGATTAGATATTAGATTTAAGAGACTAATACTATACTAATAGGTTATTATAGATATAGTCTAGATCTATTTCTACTTAGTATTATTTTTTAACTTTTAGTTCTAGATATACCCCTATAATTAAGTAGTCTTTATAGGCTTCCTTAGTAGAAAGAATATATATATTCTTCTTAGCTATC
>KZ108153.1:140872-156962 GCA_002116305.1 Penicillium italicum | reverse complement strand
TCTTAGCCTCTATATATATCTATACTATTACTCTTTAGCTTCTTAGTAGATAACTTAAGGGTTATCTATTATACTTTATATAAAGTAGATAAACTCTAAGTATATTTTAGGTACTTCTTCCTATATTATATAGGATTCCTATACTATTATTATATCTTTTTATAGTACTTTAAAGCCTTAGCTAATCTTTATAATATTATTTATAAAGTAGTAAGGATATTATCAGAAGTAGTTATTAAGCTAGGCTTACTAGATCTTATACTCTTAGAATAACTTCTTAGAGTATTTACTAATATTAGATAGGTAGGTAGGATACTTTATATCTATAACCTAGTATCCTAATAGTATATTAACTATTATTCTATTATTATCCTTAGTATTACTTATAGAGAGGCCCCTTAGTAGGGTCCTTCTTAGTATAGAGTAAACTAGTATTACTATTATTATAGTAATCTTTATAATACGCTCCTCTATTTAGGATTATCTCTCTATTAACTCTATAAGCTCGGTAAGGTAGTATACTTAGGCTCTTATAGCCTTAAGTTTATCTTCTTCTTATATTAAAGGTACTATCCTTTAGACTATACTATATCATAATATCTTACTAGAAGGGTTATAGGACCTAGTATATAGAACTATACTACTAAGAGACTAGAGGTAGAGAGTTATATAACCTTACTTACCTATATATAACTATACTAGTAGAACTTAGAGTAATATTAGAAGGCTTAGAGTTTAGTTTGAATATATATAGTACTAGTATTAATACTTCATAGTAGTATTTATATTATATAATACTCCTTTCACTCTAATCAATTAAATAAAGTCCTATCTATAGGAGGGTCTTTACATTCTGAACTCTCTATATCTTTCAATTAGACCGTTAGGGGTAACAATGGTACTAGCATACTAAACCTATATAGTAACTAAGTAAGGCCAAGGACTTAATAACAATATCATAGAAGATAACTTCGATATTAACCTTAAAGGACTAGATAACCCTAAGAAGGGATATAGGAGAGAGTAGGGAGGCCTAGTAAGGATTACTAGAGGGTAAAGCGACCCTATAAAGCCTACTAGGCCTACTATAAAAGCTTTATCTACTAGCGTAGTCTAAAGGATAGTACCTTCGATATAAGAAGAAGACAAACTTAAGGCTATAAGAGCCTAAGTATACTACCTTACTAAGCTTATAGAGTTAATAGAGAGATAATCCTAAATAGAGGAGTATATCGCGAAGATTACTATAATAATAGTAATACTAGCCTACTCTATACTAAGAAGGACCCTACTAAGAGGCCTCTCTGTAAATAATACTAAAGATAATAATAGAATAATAGTTAATATACTATTAGGATACTAGGTTATAGGTATAAAGTATCCTACCTACCTATCTAATATTAGTAAGTACTCTAGGAAGTTATTCTAAGAATATAAGATTTAATAAGCCTAGCTTAATAACTATTTCTAATAATATCCTTACTACTTTATAAATAATATTATAAAGATTAGCTAAGGCTTTAAAGTACTATAAGGAGATATAATAATAGTATAAGAATCCTATATAATATAGGAAGAAGTACCTAAAATATACTTAGAATTTATCTACTTTATATAAAATATAATAGATAATCCTTAATTTATCTACTAAGAAGCTAAAGAGTAATAGTATAGATATATATAAAGGCTAGGAGAATTAGTTATAATATACTTTCTTTACCTAGATTAGATAGTTAAGAATATATATATTCTCCTTACTAAGGAAGCCTATAAAGACTATTTAATTATAGGGATATACCTAGAACTAAAAGTTAAAAAGCGATACTAAGTAGAAATAGATTTAGACTATATTTATAATAACCTATTAATACGGTATTAATCCCTTAAATCTAATATCTAATCTATAAAAAAGGCTTAACTAAGTTTAAAATAAGAGTATTCTAAGCTAAAGAGGATAGAGAAGCCTACTTATTATATAAAGTAATAGTACTTAAAGATATAGGACTTAGATAAAAAGGTATCTAAGAAGATAGGGAAGCTAGAATACTTAAATACTAAGTTTAAAAAGAATAGAAAACCCCTATCTATTTATAATTACTATAATAGACTAAGTTATAAAAAAGATACCTATTATAGTCTCTATAGTAGACTTAGTAAGTAAAACTAACTAAGAAGTAGTATAGATAAGGTAAAAAAATAGAGATCTTAATACTTTAAGCTATAACTATATTAAGAATTATTATATCTAAAATATATACCTTAAAAGCCCTTATAAGTAAGGTATTTATAAATATTAGATTAGAGAATATTACTACTTATATTCTTATAGATTATAAAGTAGAAAGATCTTTTATTAGTTAAAGATAGGTAAAAGAGTATTTAGAAAACTCTTAATACCTATTATAAATAGTTAAGGCTATTAATAAATAAGAGATTAAGTCCTATAGGATATAAGAAGTAAAACTTAGTATAGTAGATAATATAAAGGAGATAAGAAGTTATACCTTTATAATAGAAGTAGTAGATATATAAGGATATAACTTAATCTTAGGATTTAACTAATTAATTAATATAAACCTTATTATAGATTAGAAAGTAGCCTTATAAAGGTATTATAGTAACTATTAAGAAGTAGAGATAGAGAAGATTATAGCCTAAGAGTATATTTAAGAGCTTCTTAAGGATTTATAATATACCCTTACCTACCTCTAATTAAAAGTAAAGGATACTATATAATTAGTAGCTATATAAATAGATAGCCTACTAGAAGAATATATAGACTTTATAGATATATTTAACCTAATAGAAGTGGGAATAGTAGTATTATATTCTAATATAGATTATATAATTTATCTTAAGAAAGATATATAACCTTTATAGAAAGCTATATATCTACTTTTATAAGAATAACTATAAGTACTAAAAGAATATCTAATAATAGCCTTATAAAAAGGGTAAATATAGCCTTTAAAAAGCCTAATAAGAATGTTAGTACTATTTATACTAAAGAAAGATAGAGGTCTTTATCTATATATTAACTACTAAGGTCTAAATAAAATCACTATTAAAAATAGATATCTACTACTATTAATAAGAGAATTATTAGATTACCTTTTAGAAGTAGTAATATTTATATAGCTAGATCTAATAGATATATACTATTAACTTTATATAAAGTAAGAAGATAAGTAGAAGACTACTTTTTATATAAGATATAGATTCTATAAATATAGAGTTATACTATTTAGCCTTTTTAATATACTAATAATATTCTAAAGCTATATTAATAGAGCCTTTATAGACTTTATTAATATATTTATAGTTATCTACTTAAATAATATCCTAGTCTTTTTAATAGATATTAAGACCTATATAAGGTATATTAGAAAGGTACTAAAGAGATTCTAATAATATAAGTTATATATAAAGAGATTAAAGTATATATTCTATACTAAAAGGGTAGAATTCCTTAGTTATATTATTATCTTTAAAGGGGTAGAAATAGATTAAAAAAAGATTAAGACTATTTTAGATTAGTTAGAACTAAAGAGTATCTATAATATCTAGATATTTATAAGATATATAAACTTTTATAAGAGATTTATAGTATTATTCTTAAAGATATATATATCTCTTAATACCTTAGTAAAAGGACTAGATATATATAAGAAAGGTATAAATAAGAAAACTTAAGGCTTTATCTTTATAGAAGAAGTAAGAAAGGTATTTACTATCTTAAAATAGTACTTTATAAGTACTTCCCTTTTTACCTACTTTAAACTAGGTTAAAAACTCCTTATTAAAATAGATATATTAAGATTTATATTAGTAGTAATTATCTTATAACTAAAAGAAGATAGATAATAGTACCTAATTACTTTCTATTTAAGAAAGCTAAATAAGTTAAAGATAAGATATAAGACCTATAATAATAAGCTATTAACTATTATAAAGGTATTTAAAATCTAAAGATATTACCTTAAAGGAGCTAGGGATATTCTTATACTATTAGATTATAAAAACCTAAAAGGATTTATAAACCTTATATTATAAAGTTTTAGTAGAAAATAGGTATAATAGGTAATAAGACTTATATCTTTTAACTTTATAATATAGTATAAAGTAAGTTCTAAAAACCTAGCTAATATATTAAGTTAAAGGTCTAACTATACTAAAAAAATAAGAAAGATAGAGTTAGTAAACCTAATAGAGGATAAGCTATTTTTAAGAATTAAGTAAAGCTTATTAAAAGGCCCCTTTATAAAGGAAGTAAAGGAGGTAGAAATAATTTAATTAAATATTATTATTAAAGTATAAGTTATACTAAACCCTAAGACTAAGGGTATTATAGGTATAGAAAGGCTAAAGTCTAAAGAGTAAGATAAAAGCCTTAAAGATAAGGAATCCTAAATATAAAGAGAGGTTATAACTATCTTTAAGGAGTATAAAGATACCTTTAAAGAAATCTATATAGAATAGAAGCTAATAGATAAGTATTAGATTATTAATAATAATAATAGTTTAAAATAGTATATTACCTAAGTAGAAGTAGTAGTTAGCTTTATAGGAGAAATAGTACTAAAAGATACTTCTACTAAGTTTATAATATAACTTCTTAAGCGGATTTAAAAATAGGACCGCTTTTTAAAAGAGAAACGCTAAGAGATAAATAAAGCTAAGAGTAATAGATACTTAGGTAGTACGCTATAAGTAGTAACTATTAAAGATAGACTATTAAGATATAGTAGAAGAGTCTATATATTAAGAGACCTTATAGTAATATATAAAATTATATAAACTTATTATAATAATCCTTAAGTAGGATACTATAGGAAGAAATAAACCTTTAAGAGGATTTATAATAAGTATCTCTAATATAATATAAATTAAGAGATTACTAAATATATAAAAGAATATAATATCTATTAAAGAAATATAATATATAGATATAAACTATATAGACTATTAGAACTATTACTAATACTAAAAAGGTTATTATAATAGATAAGTATAGACTTTATTATTAGCTTATTACCCTTAAAGTAAAAAGGTAAGGTATATAATATAATCTTAGTAATAGTAGATCTATTTATAAAGTACTTAATCTATATCCTTTATAAAAAAGATATTACTATAGAAAGACTAATAATTATAATATATATAAAGATTATACTACTATTAGAAATATTAGAAAACCTAATTAGTAACTAAAGAAGCCTCTTTATTAGTGCTTTTTAGTCTAGCTTCTACTACTACCTATTAATTTAAAGGTAATTATCTACTATATACTATCTATAAATAAATAGCTAGACTAAAAGATAGAATTAGTTAATTAAGTACTATCTATAGAACTATATAAGCTAATACTAAAATAATTAGATAAGATAGATTCCTTTTATATAGTTTATATATAATATTATAATATATTTAGCCTTAGAGATAATACTAAGTAAGGCTTTAATAGGAATAAGGCTAGAATTATACTCTAGTATTAAAGATAATAATAAGGAGGTCTACTAAGATATAAAAGCTAAAATAACTAAGTTAGTAGAAATAAAAGAAGAGCTCTTAAAGAAGCTATAAAGGATAAAAGAAACTATAAAAAGAGCTATAGATAAGAATAGGATAGAGAAATCTTTCTATATAATTAATTAGATATTATTTTAAAATACCTATATAAACTTAAGATACCTATTTAAGAAGCTAAAAAACTATTATAAAGGACCCTTTTAAATTATAAGAAAGATTAGTTAATAAATATATTAACTATTATTAATACTACTATACTAATATATTTATACTATATAATATATTTTAATATTAGAACCCTATAAAGGAAACCTAATTTAAAATAAGTATCTAGATCTCCTTAAAATTAAAAGGAAGCTTAAGTTTAAGATAGATAAGATCTTAAAGATAAGAAAGAGAGATAAAGATCTATAATACCTAATCTACTAATAAGGCTATAGAAATAGTAAAAATACCTAAGAACTAAAGAGTATACTTAAAGAAATAATAGTATTAGATATATTTAAAAAAGAGAATTTAATAGATATATAACTACCTATAAAGAAAGCTTAGAAGAACCCTTAGTAGATAGCCTAATATTATTTAAAAAGGGGGTAAAATACCCTACTAACTCTATAAAAACCCTAAATCTATCCTTTACTAATTAAGAAAGATAAATATATAGGAGTATAAGTATACTTATAAAGAACCTTACTATTATTAGCCTATAATATACCTATTAAGTTAAGAAGATTATATTATATAAATATATTTTATAATACCTTAAATAGTAAAATAGATACTATCCTTAGGTTTAATAAGGAGCTTAAATCTTTAAATAGACTAATAAAGGATAGATAGCTTTAGAAAAGATAATAGGAATATAGGAGCGAAACTTATCTTAAATAAGCTCTTAAAGGGTTATAAAGACTATAAAATTAATAAAGACCTATATATAAAAACTACGTAATATAGGAGGAAAAGAGAAACTATCTAATATAAAAATATTAAAGAGAAATTAGAATCTAACTAAAATAACCCCTTAAAGACTAAGTATATACTATAATAACCTAGTTAAAATCCCTTAAACCTATAATATTAATACTATTATTAGTAGTAGTAATAAAGAAGGAGGTAGTAATAGTAGTAGTAATAATAGTAAAGAAGGAGTATAAGGTATAGTTATAGGAGTAAGACTAATATTAATATATTATCTAAGAATATTCTAAGTACTCCTAAAAGCCCTTAAAGTAGTTATATAAGTAGTAGGGGTTATAGTAAGAATAATAGCGTTAACTTTATTATCTAACTAAGGATTAACCTATAAATAGTTAGAAACTAAAAGGAAGCCTTAAAGAAAGCCTCGAAACCTTATTATTATATAAGTCTAATACTACTAATAATAATATTAGTACTTAAGACTAACTATAGAGCTTTAATAAACGCTATTAAGGATACTACTAATAGAATTAATATACTATATATACTATACCTTAGTAGGGGTAATAGGTATAGCTATTATAACCTAATTAGTAGTATCTCTATTAAAAGATATAATAAGAAAGGGATTATAAGGGTATATCCCTAAGAGAAGAGGGGTATACTATCTTTAAAAACCTTTAGAAAGACCTCGAAAGCCTTTATATAAGATAAAGAAGACCTAGTTAAAGCGTTAAAGGACTCGAAAAAGCTACTATATAAAGCGAGACACTATAAAGTAAGAAGTAAGATACCAGTAAGAGACTAAGGAGTATACTAAGGGCGATATATATTAAAGAAGGGAGGTAATATTACGACGTCTTACTAGAAGGGTCGTAGGACCCGGTATATAGAACTATACTACTAAGAGACCGGAGGTAGAGAGTTATATGACCTCGCTTACCCGCGTACAACTATACTAGTAGAACTCGGAGCAATGTTAGAAGGCTCAGAGTTCAGTTTGAATACATGCAGTACTAGTGTCAATGCTTCGTAGTAGTATTTGTATTGTATAATACTCCTTTCACTCTGATCAATTAAATGAAGTCCCATCCATAGGAGGGTCTTCACACGCCGGTAGATAAAGCTTCTATGGCGGGCCTAGTAGGCTTCGTAGGGTCGCTTTGCCCTCTGGTAATCCTTGCTAGGCCTCCCTGCTCTCTCCTATATCCCTTCTCGGGGTTATCTGGTCCTTCGAGGTTAATGTCGAAGTTGTCTTCTATGATGTCGTCGTCGAGTCCTCGGCCTTACTCGGTTGCTGCACGGGTTCGGTGTGCCGGTGCTATTGTTACCCCTGACGGTCCGATCGAAAGATGTAGAGAGTTCAGAATGTGAAGACCCTCCTATGGATGGGACTTCATTTAATTGATCAGAGTGAAAGGAGTATTATACAATACAAATACTACTGCGAAGCATTGACACTAGTACTGCATGTATTCAAACTGAACTCTGAGCCTTCTAACATTGCTCCGAGTTCTACTAGTATAGTTGTGCGCGGGTAAGCGAGGTCACATGACTCTCCACCTCCGGTCTCTCGGTGGTATAGTTCTATATACCGGGTCCTGCGACCCTTCTAGTAAGACGTCGTGACAAAGGTTGTGTCAAGTGGGTCCATGATTGCGTGAATGGGTAGGTAGGTAATGTATAAGAAGTCTATTAATATCCTAGGTACTGCAGTAGTTAAGAGCAATGTCAAACTTGCAAGGTTCTCTTAACGAGGCACAGTTCCTGGGCTCGCCCCGTGAGATCCAAGTTGAACATGTAGCTACCTAGGCTTACGGCCATTTATCTAAGGTACCTGGTTTCGGTACACTGGCGGGCTGGATAAATGTACTGCTCTAGTTTTGGGTGTGACCTGTTGCTTCAACAAAATATAATTCCATTGTATCATTGACGAGGAGATCCATCAGACCGTAAATCGTGCAAGGAATTGTATGTGCCAAAAGACCCCATTTCTAGCTAGACAATATCTCGGTTCGGTTTCTTGATACTTTGATCACAGCTCATGACAGTCTCGTCAATTTATATGAGAAACAACGTATTTACCTATAAGTTTCAAGATATGAGCACTCGTAAGTGATCTATGTCAGGAAAGAATTCCTCTAGGAACTTGTTGGAAAGCGCATAGGTCTCAGTCCAGTGGGTTTCTTCTCGGACACCTTGTAGGTGATGGATGTCCACAGCTGATTTATTTCTCTCTTTGGTACATTAATCTCATAACTAGGTTTCTGCGAGAGAGTGGAGGTAAGTCTCTAAGAGTGGGACAACACTTCTTCTTGACTTCCCATGGTCGCTTGGTGTAAAGTATGCCAAATTGAATATGTCAAATTGAAGTTAAATGGAAGCATGTTAAATGCCGTCCTATATAAAATAAATTGATATAGCGCTCTAAAAGTTTAGTAGTGATTGCAATGTAGGGTTAAAGATTAATGGTAGGCTGGCATAGTGTGGCAGGGTATGGAGTACAAAGTACACAAATGAAGAGAAATTAATCAACTGGTATACTAAGGTATGCTTCGAGAATGGGGTGATGAAAGCGGACAGGCAGTATAAACCAATAATAATCAAGTCAAAGGTGGCATAATTAGTCGCCCGTACTGAATTAATACCGTGCGAAGGGTATGAGTTTCCCACGGCAGTCGATCTTCAATTGACTTCGGTGTTCGTCGGAGGTGAATATTTTCTTCAGTCTTTAGGCAAGAAGCGGCTAAAGAAAGGCACAAGCGAGGAGGTAGTGCCTTTAGGATGGTCGGAACAGCCAATCCGTCTCTGGCGTCGGAATCAAGTAGTTTGTGATGTTGAATTCATTCGCACTGGAGGGATGGCCACCATCATCTACAGATCCGGTTGGAGGCGCAGGGCCAGCGTCCGTCAATCCATGAATCGACATCGGATTTGAGACAGGCTCTGGGATTTCCAAATGAGAGGGAGTAGAAGTAGACAAGTCAGGAGCCCGAGCAGGCGGAACACGGGGAACATTGAAGAACCCAAAAACATCCAGGTATTCCAGTTCGTTGGGGGCAAAGTTGCGTGCAGGAATTGTCGGGAAAGACGGCTGGGGTTGGTGGCTCTCGCCAATGCCATTGTCGGCGGGTGATTCTCGTGGTTGACGCGAAATCAAAAAGTCCAGGTCGAATGCACAGCGACGCATGTCGGCGAGAATTTTCACTGTCGATGGTGTGGATCGTTCGCCATCTGTGGCAATGGATTGCTGATACTCGTTGTACTCGTCCAGGACACGTTGAAGGATGCTGCTGTATCGCTCGGCGACTTTCCAGTATTTTCCTAATTGGAATAGAGTATCCACAAAAAAGGTGATATCGGGGCTGACGGTACGTGCAATTGTTGAGCCGTGGACGAGGAGTAGACGTGCTGAAACCCAGAGGGTGAAGGCGAAGGGCGGGCCCATCTTGTATAGCATGTTGTGCTCTACAACAAACCTTGTTACCGAGAGAATGTTTTCGACGGCTAGTAGGCATCGCTGGCTGGCACTATATGAGGGCGTGAAGATTGGAGATCGGGTTGTCGGGTATGCTGCCGAGGAGTGCAGACGAATCACGGCTCTAGAGTAATTGACCGGTTAATTGATTGGTACAGAACAATGAAGATGCAGCCCACTCACGTTTGGTAGGTTGCATGTATTTGCACCCAATCGCTGTGCAGAGCCCGGCCATTTTTGGGCCCACTGAAGAGTCGGGACGAGTTTTCGTAGGCATATTCCGCTGGGAGATTGAACTCCCACGACGTAAGCTCGCTGTCGAGTTTGCGATAAGTAGCCTGCCATTCTGCCACATCGGAGAGAGCTCCAATATCCACGGGCCGTTTCAAGAACAAGTGAATCCGCGAGAGGATACCCAAAATTTCAATATAGAGACCGAAAGACCCAACATTCTCGGCTTTAGTGAGATAATCCGCACGGTCGCTAGAGCATTGGAACCATCGTGTCTCAACAGGCTGATTCTTCATAAAATAATCATCCTTGCAAGGGAGTTTGCGGTCGATATCTCTGTCGTCCAAGGCGAAATTGAATGCAGTCGCCAGAGTGGAATATCGGTCCAGCAAGTAGACCATCCAGAACAAACGACGTCTACTCTCATCTTCAATCCAAGAGTCTGGTTCCGAAAGAGTGACAGCCCTCAGAGTATAGATCGAGGGATAGAGAGGGTTGATAAGAGAAGACTTTGATTCCACAGCCAACCCTAGCTGGACTACAGATCGGGTAATCAAGGCAAGCAGCTTCCAACCCGGTGGTCCATTGGAGGATCCAACCAAATCAAGAGCTAAAATCACGAGTGCCTGAAGTGCCTTGACGGAAGAATTTTCCAGGCCATACAGGACGACCTTTTGTTTGGATGAATCATGATAGCGCTTTCTGCTCTGGTCATTAAGTCTGCTGTCGGAAGAAAAACGCAGAGTAGTTGCCACAATTGCATACAGCACCATTCTGTCTGCTTCGTCTAATGGCGACGGGCCAAAAAATGTATCCAGGGTTGCTCGCCGGTGGAGGATCGGGCACCAGGAATTGATGTGTTCGAAATAGAGATCTACCAAAGCATAGAGCAAATCATATGGTGGCAGATCTAGATCAGGATTAGTAAGAGATTGCTCTTGGTTTGAGTATATGTTGACGGGAACCTTCAAAGACGATTCGTTTCCTGCATAATCATGATGTGCGTTTTGGGTATGTAACAATTGGCTAACTGGTGCCGCTGACAAGTCATGTTGCAGATGACTATGTGTAGCATCCTTCACGGAGCCATCTGATGGACTATTGGTAGACACATCCGCACGGCGCGAGGTCAGAGTAACAGTAGACCCGGGGTCGTTGAAGTACAGGGCAGTACTAGGACTGGGTCCGTGGACTGCTGACGGCTCGGACGGAGAGCTGTATGAAAGACCCCCGGCGTGGGGTAACTCGTGGCCTATTGAAGATTGGCTTTGTAGCATATGCATCTCGATAAGCCGAGCTTGCGATTGAATAATATCTTCCAACCGATCTAGGATACGAGTGAGAGCCGAAAAAGATGACAAAAAGAGACTGTGTAGGTATAGCAACTTACCCAGTCGTTGCTCTAACTCCTTTCCATAGCCAGCTCTAAGCCCAGGCTTCTTTCGTTCTCTATATTCACATCGCTGGCCATTTCGGGTACACCAGCCACAACTCGGTTGTACTCGATCTGGGTTGGCCCATGTTAGAAACATAGCATTTGCCTAGGGACTTCTTACACCATACCGCATTTAACCTTTCGCTGCTTGCACAGTTCACATCTTGATAGTGTTAGTCGGGGTTAAGCACAAAAACGGGTAGCCGAGGCGATTCAGGTACGCACGAGACAGTGAGGGGGCGTTTTCGCTTCAACGCTCTTGTGGAGCCATTGAGTCCAATATGATCGTTATCAGAATCCGAAGAAAATTCTGCACTGTGATCTCGGTCCAGGTCGCCGAATTGCTGATTAGAGGACTGGGTCTCCCGGGCTGGAAGCGCAGTGTTCGGCATTTTGATTTAGCGAGATAGCCATTCGCTTTATCAGGGACCGAGCATGATGCAAAGCCGTTTCACGGTAAGGTATCCGAATAGACTGAAATAGCCCGATGAACTGTTTTAAAATAGGGAGAGCCTTGGAAAGTTCTCCTCGATAGTCAGCCTTGAACCTGAGGGAAAGAAAAAGAGGAAGCAGAAATGGTCGGGCTCGTGGAGCTACCTTGGTAAAGCCTCAGGCAGAAACCGGGGCACCCCGCATTCTCCGCTTTTGGAATCCTGCCAGACTGGGATAGGGCCCCTAGGCCCTCAACAGGAGAATTCTTTGTTATGAGTGGTAAAAATGCCTGTACTATTTCTCACAAATCCCCTTACCCTGCTGTGACATCCCGGGCGAGAACTACGCTAATGTATATGCACTTAGATGCTTTTTTTGCTTGTAATGCCAATACTGATAATCATTAGTCATCAATCAACAGTAGGTACCTACGCAGGTCCCCGCTTCTTCTGTAATCAATTAGCATGAGTTTGAAAGAATACCACATTTATTACCAGTGGCGTGCATGCATTAGCGTAGTTCTCGCCCGGGCTGTCGTAGCAGGGTTTCTTCGATTTCTTTCATATATTTGAAATATAATTTGAATTCATTATTATAGCCCATCGGTTTTTTTGGAAGAGTGTCACCAAGCTTTTTTTTACCCTAGAAAGGGAGTGCGCAAACGTTTCAACAGAAATCCGTGGTCAATACTAGTTTGTCCATTATAGGTAGTCTCTAATTATTTATAGAGCGGTTGTTGAAAGCAACCCGCAAGCTTTGTACATGCATGAGCACTGGGTACTTTTGCCTTATTTCCTATTCGCTAACTTTAGCGGGCACTATATATCAACAGTGGCTTCGAGTCTTATACTCTTACAATCTACATTTCAAGCTTTTCATTTATGCTCACTCCTTGCTACATCTACTCGCTCGATATTTTCAACGTGTCACTTTAGTCCACCCGGGAGAGATTATGTGTCATTACGGTCAAGTAAACTAACAAAGGGCGAGCTTTAGGGCTGTCTCAATAAAAATTGCTATCTGCTAATACCCTAAAGCGAAAGTTTCCCCTAGTGCCAGCCAGTTCCATTTTTTTTCAATTAAGGTCGGCCGCAAGCCAGAGTACATTCGCCTGTCCCATATAGAGCAATTCTGTCATCCGAAGTTACCCCGAGTACGGCGTTAGAACAGTACTAACTCCGATGCGTGATACTTAAAGCAGAACTTTCGATACTCTTGTCTGGTCACCATTGTCATTGTTTTAATCATGGCTCCTACCAAACTAACCTGGCTTATCACTGGCTGGACTGGACGGGATGTCTCAGAGCCTATCCCTAGGAAGAATTATTAAATGTGATTCCGATAGCCCTCACCAAGATCCTCGCTAAGGAGGTTGCCCCATTCAACATCCTCACTCTGACTGTCGTTCTCGGAGCCTTCAACACCAACCTGCCCAAGTCGGTGGTTCGGGGCAAGACTCCACTATCGGAGGGCTACAAAGGAACTTTCACTGAGCAGATTCAGGGTCTTCTGGTCAGTATAAAGATCTAGCCCAACGGTGACAATCACAAATCAATGCAGGCTTTATACCGGGTTGTTGCTGGCGAAGGAGTTGGTGAAGGCCGTCAAACCGAGAAGCTTCTCCCTCTGAGGAGTGATATGACCTCTCGGCTCAAAGGAGTCCAGGAATAAATTGGCCATGCTTTGGACGTGTTTGGCTTCGGGACCAACAGTGTGGATGTCGATATATAGATCATTCTTTCCCTCTCAAGCTTTCCTGCTTCACTCCCCTGTTCAAGGTTTTGAAGTTTGAAAACTACAAACAATAGATCACGGAATCTTAAAACCTTTTTACCGGCCTACATTTAACCCAATCTTGGTAAAAAAGCATGTGTTGTGGCAACAAATTCTCCGCATCGGCGTTTGTCCGTCTCTCGGGTTAGCAATGCCCCGAGGTTGCCTCGGAAGGTAGAATTCGTTGAAATAGACACGAATCCCCCGCAATTGTTTGATTTCAACTTTGATTTCTATTTCTAACTTCTCCTGTGGACAATTATATTCTTTTTTCTTGAGATTTGCTCATTTCATACATCATGGGTTCAACAACGGAATTCCCCCGCATTAAGGAAGTCCGCACCTTCATCATTGATGGTGTTGGCTCTGGTGGTGATTACCACAATGTAAGAGAACCCCAAAGTGTCAACTGTCTCGAGATTTGAGAGGCTCACTCTAGATAAAGGTCAAGGGAGGCCACTGGCTGGTCGACAGCAACATCTCCACCCCTATGACCAAGTGGGCACAATTCCGTGGCTCCCGAACGTCATGGGGCATCAATGTTTTGGGATCATTCTGTGTGGAGATCGAGGCCACTGATGGCACTAAGGGCTTTGCGACTGGTTTCGGAGGTCCACCGGCCTGCTGGCTGACCCAGCAACATTTCAACCGCTTCCTAGTGGGCGCCGGTATGTACACCATCTCAAACACATAAAACAATGAATCTTCCTGACAAACTGTATTGCAACAGATCCCCGCGATACCAACGACCTATTTGAGAAGATGTACCGCGCCTCGATGTTCTACGGCCGCAAGGGTCTACCCGTCGCCGTGATCTCGGTCATTGACCTCGCTCTGTGGGATCTGCAGGGCAAAATCCGCAAAGAGCCCGTCTACAAGCTGATTGGAGGTGCTACTCGAACCCGATTGAACTTCTACTGCACCGGTCCCCAGCCTGGCTCAGCAAAGGCAGCCGGCTTCATCGGTGCCAAGGTGGCTCTGCCACACGGACCTGACGAGGGTACCGAGGGCCTTCTGAAGAACGTTGAATACCTGCGTCAGCAGCGCGAGAAAGTCGGTGCCGACTACCCACTACGTGTGGACTGCTACATGTCCCTGACTGTCCCCTACACTATCCAGCTGGTCAAGCGCTGCGAAGCTATTGGGCTCGACATTGACTGGTGGGAGGAGTGCCTTTCGCCCGATGACTTCGACGGCCATGCGCTCCTCAAGCGTGCCCATCCCACCGTCACGTTCACCACTGGCGAGCATGAGTACTCCCGTTACGGCTTCCGCAAGCTGATTGAGGGCCGCAACGTTGACATCCTTCAGCCCGATGTGATGTGGGTTGGCGGAATGACCGAGCTGCTCAAGGTCTCTGCCATGGCTGCTGCTTACGATCTTCCTGTTGTGCCCCACGCGTCTGGTCCCTACTCGTACCACTTTGTCGTCTCCCAGTCCAACAGTCCCTTCCAGGAATACCTTGCCAACTCTGCCGATGGCCACACCGTTGAGCCTGTGTTTGGTAATCTTTTCTTGAACGAGCCCATTCCTACCAAGGGCTACCTTGATGTCTCTATCTTAGATAAACCCGGGTTTGGTCTGGAACTTAACCCAGCTGCTCCTTTGATCCCTGCTGCTGCTATTCTTACGCCGGCACCCCAGAAGTCTCTACGCGCACCAGATAACGAGGAGGCGGTCAATGGCTCTGCGTAAATGTTTTTGATGTGGTGGAATTCCTTTCTATCTTTATTCCTTTGGTTTCTTTCGTGTTTATCACTTATTTGCGCACTATACGAGAGTCATGTACATACATATCAGATTGTGGAATCTTTTAAATCCCATCCCATACCGACTATCATTTGAAAAGTATGGCATTTGCCGTACTCTCCGCGTGTAGGCGGTGTATAAAGAGATCAATTAGTGATAGTTCAGTGTAAAAATCATATGCAAAAATTAACACCCACTCCGTTTATCTTGGGGTTTATTTGTATATTGGGAATGAAGTCCGTATGAACTGAAGAATGGCGTGTGCAGAATCTATTTAAACAGCGGGAGGCACCTAAGTCTACGACGCAGTAGAGGGATCTATACACTTCTTCCGCTTCACTACTCGTATCCTATGATTATCATGCTACTTAACGCGAATGAAGGAAATATTCTACTTTTTTCTGTTTGAAAACTTCTTAAATTTGTCCATGCCGTAGGTCACTCTGCTTCTGATATTCAATGAATGGCCGGGGAATAGAGATGGAATGCCATTTGACATTCTTCTGTTCGAAATATTTCGCAGAAAGACAAGCACCCCCCCCCCC
>KZ108153.1:0-140862 GCA_002116305.1 Penicillium italicum | reverse complement strand
CCCCCCCCCCCCTCTCCCCGTTGCCAAATATGAGCTATTCAGATTTGAAAGCCTCCAGGCGTCATTCAAAGATTCTGGACAGGCCCACAGACAAAATAACCTCTCCTTTGGCATTAGCAGCCAGGGTGCACACCGATAGAGTTTGTTCCAGCAGCACCAAAGGTGTTCACTCCAGTGGGGCATCCCCTGTGGTTGGTATTGCGGCCATTACAGTCAAGATGGTTCCAGGTCCAGATATTCGCATCTTCAAGATTAGAAACAATCAAGCAACCGGTGTTCTCTGCGGAGATGCAAGCGCTAGGCGATGCCAAATTGTTGTCGAAGACGATAGTACATCCAGTGCAGGACGATGTCCTGCAAGCTTGCACCGTTGCGTGGCTGCGCTTGACAAGAGGATACTCGGAGTTGCGGGCAAGGACAGCGTTGGCCATTTCTTCAGATTTATGGTAGGCGAAGTTCTCGTCACGGATCATGACCGTTATATTAGGGGACGATGTTGGAGAGGCCACGTTGGACTGGACGCCAAAGGCGAGCAACACCATAGTGCCCCAAGCAAGGTCTTTGAAAGAAGGCATGATAGGCAGAATTTGGCAAAGGTCAATAGTTTTCGTAGCAAGATATTCGAAACTAATTTCGCTATATCGTGGAATATACTGCGTTGAAAGGGAATAGATGAAACTATGAAATAGTAGGAATATCGGAACTGTAGAACTGTGGAACTGTGGAACTGTCTGATCTGTTACTTAGAATCAAAGGCCCTTTTTATGTGCTTCTCTTCCATCCCTGTGAATTTCCTGATCTATTGAATTCAAATTTGTAATGGAATCAAAAAGAAAGGTGATCAAATCATCAAACACCCATGGAGGTCTATAGGTATGGGTGCTTGTAAACAGTAAGATGATCAAATCATCATGTTCACGAGTAGAGGTCACCAAATCTTGCTGATTACATTTGATCTTAAATGATTATACTACCTTAAGCTTTTCTCTGATTTAATCCAACTCTAGTAAATTAAGCTAAACATAAATAAGACTAGAGAAAAGACACATTATTAAAGTAAAGTTTAGCCACGTTTAAGTATGCAATTAGGGTATTTAAGAAAGGTCTACCTTACTATGAGACTATGATGTAGAACCCAAGGGGATATTTATGTATGGTTAACCTTGTAAGCTTCATATCTTCCACTCTATCCCATTTGTTATAATGTATCACCAAGATGACAATGTAGCTTTGAACACTGCCACTCTGGAATTACATCATATCAAATTGAGAAAAGGGTCATAAGGCGGAATAACTAAACATGGGCTGATCCACCTGGTGCATGCTGGCCCCAACTGGGCCGCCCCGGGGCTAAATGCCCGGGGGGCAACGGGGGGGGAGTCAAAATAGTAATCCTCTCAATTGATCTGCCACAAGACAGATCCTTACCTAGAACAGAAAAAGGCCCCCAAATCTTTACAGATGAAATGTGCCTTGTAGCATTGAACGACGTCATATGGACCTTGGTGTTTTTATAGATTGTCGTTAATTTTAAAGCAGATCCCCAGCGCCACCGAACTTTGAGGCACAATCAAACACCCTCACGAACTCGAGTTGCTGATTGTATAAATAGGTGGCAAAGGAAAGGCACCGGTAAGGAACGATGGTCCTGCCGAAGAAAACAAGAGATGAATATGGAAGATGAGGAAAACTTCGAAAATTGTCTATTGACCGAAAGTACAAGAGCTGCATGAATGTACTAGGGGGCATACCTGGGTATTGGCTAGCAGGTTGGAGTCAGGAATAACATTGAGAGACACTACATGTTGGAACAGATAGAATGTCTATTCGGAGGTACGCCAACTTACCAATTTTGCGCTTCGTCAATGTCTTGGCTTACCATCTCCTCCGAGCCGGAGAAGCAACGGCAGGATAGGACCATCACCTTATAACATCAGGGGTATGAAATTGCAATAGCAAAATAAGACAATACTGTTTAGCAAAGACCAGCTCTAACCAATGTTACTTGTGTTTCGAATAAAGCAGATTCTGAGCAATTGACCCCTCCGTCAATTCTTCTAATCCGAAGTTCCCCTCTCATCTGCCCATGTGGGGTTTCCCCACACACTCGGGGTAATATCACCACGAAACCCCGAGCTCATCGAGAAATTCACCCACCTTGGCCCCAGGTGAGAATTGTCAGAATTGCAAAGGAAACCTCTCCATTTTTAACATTCACAATGGCTTTCCCAAGATTACTAGTTGGTAAAGTTGCCGCTATCACCGGTGGCCTCACTGGCATTGGACGAGTAGGATTTCCCATCTCCCGAACATGAATGGATTTAGAGGTAGAAACTAAAGATGCTACAGGCAATAGCCCTTGATTACATCCGCCACGGAGCCAAAGTCTCTATCAGCCACCTCGGCGGCGCAAATGAAGACGCACTGCTAGAAGCACTGCGCAAAGACGTGAACGAGATCGAACCCGAAGCAGCCAAGACTCGATTCCTCACGGTATCCGGCGACATTTCGCAGCCAGAGACAGGCCGGAACTTCGTCGCGAAGACCGTCGAGGCATTTGGTCGGCTGGATGTATTCGTGAGCAACGCAGGCGTGTGCCAGTTTGCTGAATTCTTGGAGTGAGCTAAATCCCAATTACCATTCTGCCCCTTCTTTCTCTCTCTTAACGACACCCACCAGACTCGAACCCTCCCTCTTAAACCACACAATCTCAACAAACCTCTCAGGCGCATTCTACGCCACTCAAGCCGCAGCCCGCCAAATGGCACTGACCCAGTCGCCATCGGGCGGCTCCATCATTGGCGTGAGCTCCATCTCCGCTCTGGTCGGCGGTGCCCAGCAGACACACTACACCCCCACCAAGGCCGGTGTGCTGAGTCTTATGCAGTCGTGCGCGTGCGCGCTCGGAAAGTATGGGATTCGGTGCAATGCGCTGCTGCCGGGGACTATCCGGACGCAGCTCAATGAGGAGGATATGAAGGACCCTGTTAAGCGGAGTTATATGGAGGGTCGGATTCCGCTGGGTAGGCTGGGTCAACCGCGGGATTTGGCTGGGCCGGCTGTTTTCTTGGCTTGTGAGGAGTTGAGTAGTTATGTGACCGGTGCGCAACTCCTGGTTGATGGTGGGTTGTTTGTTAACCTACAATGAAGATGTAAATGGTTGTTTCTTTTGGACATCCAAGCTAAAGTATTCATGAACATACGTATTCCTAGCTCAAGTGACTTTGCATTTTTATGCTTCGTAGTGATATCATTTCTAGATCTCTATACTATAAGAATCCAAGGCAACAGATCCCCATACACCCCTCTTTTGTTCCTCAGACAGTCCTCTCCGTTCCAAAACCTCCTCCACCACACGTCTCCATCTACCCCAAGAGACATCATTCCCACCACCGCCAACATTGCACACCGGCCAGTCCGATCCAAACATGACACGGTCAGCCCCGAAAACATCAAAAACAACATCAGTCCATGGCTGTACACGTTCAACAATTGCCCCAAAATCCGATTCCAACTCCGCCTCTAACGGTAGAAGCTCCGAAAAAGCTCCAGAAAGCTTCATATAAGTCCTAGGATTCGCCCTCGCCATCTTAGTCACAAGATCCTTCCACTCAAGGAACTCCGGATGAGACCGAATATCATCCACCAAACGAAGGTTAGGCTTGCACAAATGATCTATAGCAGTTAGCAAAAAGAACCCCAACCTCACCGGTTAGAAAAAAAAGAAGAGAAAGAAAAGAAAGAAACACACTAATAACAATTGTAACCGCCTGATCCCCCTCCAACCCCCCATAAACCAACCCCATCATCTCAACCACCTCCCTCAACTGCCATAACCCCCCAGACCTCGCATCAACCCCAAGATCAAAAACAAACCCCTCCCTCCCCAACCATCTCAACCCAGCAACAAACCCATCCCCAAGCATCGTCCCTTCAACCTTATCCTGCACCAAATACCTAACCCCCCTAACCTTCCCCCAAACCTCCTCCCCAGTGCGACCACGCACCTGCTCCATATACGCTCTCAGCACATCCGGTCCGCCGGGCACAGGCGCCCACGGCACAATCCCCAGACAAAGCTCCTTATCCTGCGGAACGTGGCCCTCGCCTGGGACGGGCGTGCCGAGGGCTATGCGTGTGAGGAGGGAGACTTCGTCCAAGGCGTGTTGCCAGCCGTGGTTGGGTGGGGTTGAGTCCGTGATTGAGGAGAGACGGTCTGTTTCGAGGAATATAAAGCCCCGGAGGAAGGGGGTGGCGTTGGATTGGGTTGTTGCGTGGCGGTATTCGTTCACGCTGTGTTGGGTGCCTAAAGGGTTGTTGGCGTTGTGCCAGGATAGGGTTTCCAGGTGTGTTGCTGGGAAGAGGTGGATGTGCGAATCCACGATTGGGATCTGGGTTGTTGGCGGCATGGCTTGTTGGTTGTGTATTTGGGTGTTGTGTTTTTTTGGCTGGTGTGGGGTTTAGTTAAGTTGTAGATTGCTTGGAATATGGGGATGCGGGGTTGGGTCTTCGTACTAAATTACTCCTGGTGTCTGATTCTGGGGGCTTTTTGGGAGATGTTCGTAGACTGTGATATTTTTGGGGGAAATGTTCAGATCCTTCAGTCGATGGGGACTAAGACTCGTCGGTGTTTCTTGTCCCGAATCCAGAGATTGGTGGAGACAGTTATTTCAGGTATAGAAGAGGACCAAAGTAGTTATTGGCTATTGAATTCCACGTAAATTCTACAAATTACACTATCAGAGAGTAATGCTGTAGATAGGACAGAAAGAGATTCATGTGCACGAGAAAGGATCAGGAGTATACATACATCAAGTGGATAACACCACGATGGCAACAAAGGGAATGCATCAGGGAACATAAGAGGAAAAGCACAGTAACAGGGGTAAGATGAAAGGCATGTAAGCAACCCCTTCTGCAGTAACACAGCAAAAGGGGCAGGGTATGTATGCATGCATGCCTAAGAGACATGGCAATAAAAATTCAAGTTCAAAGGGAGAAACAAAAGACAAGAAAAAGTAAAGGTGACGATCCAAATATCAACTCGCCAGGTCGTCTTCGCCATGATCAGGGAGCAACGAAGATGTGAGTATAACATGATACAGAAATGCATGTTTCCCCCAGCACAATATACCGCTCCCAGTTCGATTTAGACAAGGTTTCCTAGAAATCCTCAAAGCTAGTCATCCATAGGCTTGTCTTCTAGAATGACTCTGTTGGGTTCACTTTCAGCGATGCTGCTTCGGTTGCTGTCTGTGCCACTGGCCCCGACAGCCGAGCCAGTAGGGAAGCTAGACAAGCTGCCAAGGCCTGACTTGCGGTTGGATCGAGCGACAGAATAGCGGGACATGGAATTGCGTTTCTCGAACTCGGCAGATGCTACAGCCGGAGTGGGAGTAGGAGTTGGAGAGTCATCGGAGGCTGTTTCGGAAAGAGAAACAGGAGGGGGGCTGGGGGAGCTCGAGTGGGCACTGGTACTGGCAGTAACCGAGGTAGGGGACTCCGCGTACGTGCCATTGGCAACAGTCTCAGTAACTTGGGCGTTCACGACAGGAGCATCCTCAGATCCGGTCTGGGGAGCCTTGTTGGCCGGTACATCTAGACTACCGCGGGCGGATCTGCGATCTGAAGGGCTGTTGACATTGATCGGGAACCGGCCGGTCTCCGAAGCACCGCTCGAGCGGTCACGTCGATGCCGTTGGCGATTGGCGGGGCTGGTTGCACGACTGCGGTTGACAATAGCTCGCTGGCGGGCCTCCATCGCCGCACGACGGTTACTCTCATCCGTGCTGATGGCCCGTGGACGGTTGGAATTGGAGCTGGTGATTCCGAGCGCACTCGATTGGCGCTTCAGTTCGCCAAAGATGGAGTCCTTGTGAGCAAACAGATCGCGGATCAGGCGGTAGCTGTGGCGCTCGTTCATCGTCAGACTGCTCTCAATGCGAGGGCGGAGAATGCAAGGGGAGAAGGCCTGTGCCAACAAAGCAACGTATTCTTCGTCAGCCGAGGTCAAATCAATCAGGCGCGTGAAGTGTGTCATAATGGCATCAAGCGTAGCAATATTGACGAGGCGGAGTTGTCCAAGGGTGCTTTGCAGAACCTTGATCCGCCCTTCTTCCGTGGTCTCATGAGCGGTGGTGGAATAAATCGTCTTCACGATTTCATAAACTTGTGAGGAAACCAATGAGTCTGTCTGGGGATTAGCATAAACCCATATGAAGGCACCGAGAGAGCGACGAACCAGGCAACTCAAGAAGGTACAATCTTAGAACGCTTGCAATAACTGGGATTTCGAACTGCGGCAACGCCTCAGCATAATCGATCTTGCTGTTGTTCAAAATTTGACGAAGCTTATGCGTCGTGCTTAGGTCAACCTCAGTTAGCCAGATCATTCGCCGTGTTTCATCGCCTTCAAGTTCGGGGTAGCCTGTAGGATTTGTGAGCGTTGATCCAAGAATCCGAGCGTATTTCATGGATTCCTTACGGTTGTCTAGGTAGGTCAGAATTGTGGTCACCAGGATCGGAACCCGTTTACGGTCGGCACGGGCTCTAGCTTCAAGGTCGACACCAAAGTTTTGTTCTGGTGGAAATTAAAATTAGCAACGTTGTAGCTCTGGGTATCAACCACGGCTGTACCTTCAACGGAACCATAGTAGTTCTCGTATGCTTGGATCTTAGGTACGAATCCACCAGTGCGGTAATTCTCCAGCAGATATCTCAAGTCGCCGAGGGGCTGGATTGTTTCCTGGTATAGCATCATATAATCCACTGTGCTCTGCAGGTTGGGGATGACATTGCTAATCGCGCCCGAGAAATCGAGAACCACGGCTTTGATGGCCTTGAGGCGGTCTAGCTCACACTGCTCCATGTATTTGAGCTGGCTAGTAACGTCCTCCTCCAGACGGCAGCGGATCTGATCAAGCTTGCGAACGGCAATCTTGTACCGTTCATCGGCTTCCAAAGCCTCCCTCCGGAGCTTTTCCGAAGGTGTCTCGTTCGGGTAAGGGTTGTTGAGGGGGTTCCAGCCAGACAGCATCTCGGAAACAGATGCAATAGGCGATTCGCTGCCGTTGCCGTCCTCGCTTGATGCCCCTGAGGTAACACGCATGAGAGGCTTCTTTCTTTCTGGGACTCCGGTGAGTTGGAAAACCTTGGGACGCCACTGATAGTTCATCTTGGAGCTATTTGCAAAAACGTTGCCCATATTCCCAACCAAGCGAAGAAGACCGTTGTCCACCATATCTTGACCAATTGTCTCCACCTGAGCGAGATTCTCGGCCTCCATGTAGGTTTGGATATATTGTGCAATATCCGCGCCGGTGGATACATTCAAATAGGTGCCGATAATGGGAACCTTCGCCTCACCGAGCTTGATGTGATCAAGCATATGGGAGAGAAGTTTTTTGAGGTGGTCCGACGGGAATATCCGTTCACCCAACTCGATAGGGTCTTCCTCGGGCTCTTCCTCGGCGGGGAGAATGATCTTCGGGGGAGCTTTGACCTTGGGGCTCGACTCAGGGTCTTGAAAAGCAAGTTTGTTCTCTTCTTCCAAGTCCTCAACGACACGACACTTGTTGAAGTAAGTACTACGCAACTTCCGTACCAACTCCGCCTGCTTGGTGTGTTCCTTGATGCGGGACTGGAGGAGGTCATGTGAATACTGAACACGCATTTCGTGCTGGTCGCTCCAGCGTCGGAAGGGAGATACGACCAATTCACGGACATTGTTGGCGATCTTCTGGTGGTTTTTGGAGGCCTCGACCATCTCGGTGCGGATTCCTTCGTATGCCTGTAACAAGGTTCGCGCGACGTCAGTCTTCCTTTACTGCGGTCCATTTCATGTGTCTAAAACCAACCTTTCTAACGCTGGCACCATCGTCCTTGCCGAATCCCACCGCAGTCATCCTATCCACGCTCGGGGCAATGTCTCCCATGCGGAGTCCATACTGCTCTTCTGCGTCTGCACGCATGGACGCAATGGCCAAAATCTGCTTGTTCTCCACAACTCCCTGCTGCAGCTTCCCGTACAGCACCCCCAAACCCGAAGCATAGTCGGGGGTCCAGAAAGAGTCCGCGAAACCGGGCATTTTGGTGGCGGCTAAAATGCTGATTCAAGCCCGTTGAGCGGAGACACGTTGTGATCGGCGTAAGAAGTGAGAGCGATCCGGTAGGTGGCACCGGCGAGGTCGTGTATTCGGAGGAAAATGCGAATCGTAAAAGGGCGGAGAAAGCGAGAAACTGGGACTCTATCGGAGCAAATCGATGTTGGGCGGCCACTGAGGCTCTGCGTTTGCGATATGACCAAGAACGCCGAGGGAAGACCAGCTGGCTTGGTTGTCAATTCAATGTCCAGTCTTGACGCTAGATGGGACTGCGCATAGACCGAGACACAAACCAAGGAGGGAAGATCACTTGGGAATGCGAGAGAAGAGAGTGCGCAGGGTGTTAAGCGCCGGGTCGCGGAAAAATTCGAGGCTAAAATGAGCGAAAGCCAGGCTAAGCAAATTGCGATTCAAGTCGGCAGGAAGCTGGCAACAAAAACAAGGAAAGACAGAAATGGGAAAGATTAGGATGGAGATGGAGTAGTTGAAGTTCGTGGATTTCCAGATCGTAGGGCGTCAGGTGGTTCGTAATATTACGGGGATACGGGGGATTCGTGTACATCTGAGACCAATACATGTACAGCCCAGCAAAAGTCCTTCGGGTTGCAACTTGGCTCATGTCCCCACTGGCACCCTCTTTGAATCCACTTGGGCTATTTTTGGGATTGAAAATTACACTCGGGTGGTAATTTGCTGCAAATCTTTAAGTTTGGGTGTTTTTTTCAGTTGTGGAGGAAAAATAAAAGGGGGGGTTGGCGTGTGGATTGTCTCTTTACAATTGAGTTGCATTGACATGAAACGTGGCTGTGAGTATTGTCCGAGGGTTATGATGTACATTAAATCAATTTATATTGCAGAATATACGGAGTAGTGCAATAGGACAATATATGTGGCTCCCTGCCCCTAAGCCGTTGGTCATGCTTAACTCACTGGGTCAAACGCTCCCCCACAAGTATTTTGTGCCAAGGCTGGAGGCTCGAGAGGATGATCTACGTTAATATACGGAGTGGTGGGTTGTAGGTTATCAAAAGGGGGTTATGCCCGTCATTGAAATGTATGAATGTTTTATATGATATTCATGTAAACATTATGGTATCGTGGTTATCTTTAAACAAGCGTCCAAGGTGAGATGGCCCGCAAATATCAAGATGTACATAAGGGGGATGTAGTCGAGAGAAAATGTAATAAAAAAGACGAAACATCTGTTTAACAGAATAATTTGTAAACCTTCTTCCACATGGGCCATTGTTTTTGTTCGGCCCGCTCCTGCTCAACCAAATGCTGGACATCAAGGTCGCGACGACCGGTGTCCAAATCGGCCTCGGAGGGAAGAATAAACTTGGTCCTGTACCAGATCTTATAACCGATGTAGGAAACCAGAACCACGGGGGCAGCCAAGTAGACAGAGAAGAAGTTGTAGGCAATCTGCTGGGCGGTCATGTCTCCGTAACCAATGGGGGCGAAACCAACCCAGAACTGGGCAATCAGCACGAGACAATTGAAGATAAGACCGATCCACGAGCCAATAACTCCGGGCTGAGAACGGAAGGCCAGCTCGTCCAGGCTGTGGCCCTGTAACTTCCATGCGCGACGGAAGAGGATGTGGGCACCACACACGGAACCCCAGGTGAAGACAGACGACAGACCCGAGATGGCCATCATCCATTCGAAGGCAGTGGTCTGCACATGCGACGCGGCGAGGTAGCAAAGCAGACCCAGGGCAGATGCAATCAAAATGGCGGGCAGAGGACGACCCTGGCGATCGATGTATGCGAGGAACTTGGGAGCTTGGCCCTGTTCGGCGAGGGCAGCAAGAGTACGCGAGGATCCGTAGACGGAGGAGTTACCGACAGACAGGACAGCAATCATGATGACGACGTTCATGATCGAAGGCAGAGCTTTGATTCCTGCATTCTCAATGGCAATGACGAAAGGAGAGGCCTTGGCATCGGCGGAGGAGGTACCGCTGACAAGTTTCGGGTCGTCGTATCTCACCAACATACCGACGACGGTAAGGGAAACCACGTAGAAGAGAGCAATACGCCAGAAGACCTGCTTCACGGCAGTAGGGAGGGACTTGCGGGGATTGGCGGTTTCGGCGGCAGCGAGACCAACAAGTTCGGTTCCAGCAAAGGCAAACGCGGCGTTGACAAACACACTGCAGAGACCCTTGAAACCGTTCCTGAATGCACCTGGGTCATACCAGTACTTGGCGCCGATGTATCCGCCCTCGGGACCACCACCACAGTTGATGACAATTCCAAGGATGCTAATAGTCGAGTCAGTCAGACAGTCAAGTTACAGTAAATAGCAGCGTAACTTACATGAAACCAATAACGGCAATGACCTTGATAATTGAGAAGACAAATTCAGCTTCACCGTATCCTCGCACACCGAACATATTGATTGAGACGATCACAACCCAGAAGATGGTTACCCAGGCGGCATTTGAAATACCGGGGCTCCAATAATCGACTGTGATGGAAGCAGCGACGATCTCCAAGGGTAGGACAATGAGCCACTGCAGAGCGTAATTCCAACCCATAGCAAAACCCCAAGCAGGATCCACGAAACGAGTCGAGTAATGGGCGAAAGAACCGGCAACGGGGAAGAGAACTGCCATTTCACCCAAGGCGTGAACTGTGCAGTAAAGCATGCATCCAATCAAAATATAGGCAATCAAAACTGAGGCTGGACCACCGGCGGCCAAAACAGTTCCGGAACCAACAAAGAGACCAGTACCTACATAGTAAATCGAATTAGCAAGGTCAAATGAAAGAAGAATCGGTGGAGAACATACCAATAGAACCACCAATAGCAATCATCTGCAGATGACGCCCCTTTAAGCGACGCTGTAGGGGGGAGTGGGCAGTGTTATGGGCGGCATTCTCGAGATCGAAGCCAGAGCCATCAGCTCCAGCATGGTTGGAGACAGTGTGGTTGGGATCTCTCTTGAAACTATCGATGATCCGTTGGCCCATGCCTCCCCGTGTTGGAGATGAGTCGCCATATGTTGGGGGGCCGTCCGAGCCAGCCTGGACGGTGCTCTCCTCGAACTTCTTCTCCTCCATGGTGTATGTGTGAATAGGTTTCTCTTCTAAGGGTGGGATTATCAAAAAGTGGATAGAGAAATATCTGCTTGATCGACCTAAGTATTCCGGAGAATTTGAGGTCTATGTACCACACAGGTGAAACAAAGAGTAGTTTGGCCACTTAGGAGGGGGGGAGGCGAGGGTATAAATACAACCAGTCCAATTTCAGATAAAAAAGTGATCTAATTATTTTTACGTTCCATATAATCAAATAAAATGTAATTTAACCAAAAGCACCCACATCTAACTATCTGCTTTCATGCGCTTAGACCAACTAGAGTTTCGCACTAATAACATTTCAGACTCCAATCTTCTGATAGTCTTGGCATGCTCTTGGTAACACTCGAGCCAGAAGAGTAAGTAGGTGGACAAATTATGTTCCATTTTATTTAATCCCGATTTACTCATGATACATCGACTTTGTAACGTAAAATGTCAATCGAAGCTATGAGTTACACATGGTCATGATTCATGCATTGTCGCGGAAGAAAGCTGCAAACGGTCAAATTCCCCAGAGCCTTTTACGGGGAGATAAGCCCTTGGAGCTTGGGATATGGTGTTTCACCCTACTATCTCATTGTTTAAACCAAAAAGGTAAAAATTGAGATTATTTACTCCGTATGCGAGTCAAAGGATGTCCCTAGGTGGAGCCCTGTCTGTTCGACGCCACCTGGGCACTACTTATCTATGCTGTGTCTCTCGCGTGATTTTGTTTGTCACAACGGGCAACGGAACTCACATTAGGTCATAGATATCCTCTACACTCAGCTCTCGAGCTTGACTAATTTCACAACCTAGCTGACTTGTATTGCATGAATAGTCATGCTGACATGTCTTGGACGACTTTATCTGGTATGATTATTCCCGTGTCTAGGTGGACCTGAGAAAAAAAAAGCCAAGCTTCTGGAGCCCAAGACGGCAAATCCCCAGATCCACTAAACCCCATCTGTCGGTCTCTCCGCACTCTACCCGTGATTGTCGATCATTACCCAATCAGTGGACCCCGGGAGATAAGAGCATCCCTTCCAAAGTCACCTCCACGGTCCTCCACAAGGACAACATGGCGTCTCGTATTCTTTCTTCTAGAAGACTTTATCTTGAAGAGATGATATTCTAAGTTTGGACATAATAACCTTAGAAATATACTTAAATTTCTCTACAATTTCCTAATGTGGTGTCCATTGGACGGAAGGGGGTGATCCTTTCCGTTTCCCACCCCTTGCCTATGGGAAGGCTTCCCGACGGACCCCGTTCCGTTGTCATGCGCTATGGGCCACAGGGATGTGCGTGCAATACCAGATGGCTAGAGAAATTCGCCCCCACCGAGGCTTGTCCGCAATTTTTCACAATTGAGTTTCCCTGGCCGTTACTTCGGTAGGTTGTATGGTGTCTTGGCCTAGATAGGTGTCTTGGCCTGGGTGGTGAGAGAGAGGCAGACAGAAGATTGTGAACAGTCCAACAATAACAGCCCCGGCTGGGTTCTCCTGCTACCGCCCGACATGAGGTCTGGTAGTCCACCAGGGTAAGGGATGGCGCCATGAAACTCTATGTTTAGGCGTTTCGAACCGAAGAGTTTTACCTGCGTGGCCCGTGGCGGTCTGCCACTCATGCATGGAAGCACGGGAGAAGCATACCAAAAGAGCGTGCTGAAGACACTATCATGTGGTATTCATTAGAGACCAGTGTAAAGATTGGCCTGGTATCGGCGGGTTAAGCAAGACCCTCGTATTTTTCGCTGGGCAGCATGCAGAACACATCAATCAGCAAACTCTGGTAGGTCGAAGATTATGCCCTCGCATCCTGGGGTCTGCCAACAGACTTTCGTGGACTAGTGGCTCGACTCGGAGATCCCCGTCAACAAGAAAGATTAATCACTTTGGTCGACCAACGAACGTCGAGATCTCTAGGTGTTCGTAATCCGTGACATCTAAGCTCGACTGAGGGAAGCTCTTTGGGGCAAAATCAAAATAAGAAAACGGGTCCACAATTCTTATCTTTGATGTCAGCATTGCGGGTCAACGTTGAAGTTCCTTAGATAGTGCATTCCATAACGTGAGTTAAAACTGGGGTCGATACAACCTGGTCGGATAACAGGGGGCGAGAAAAAAAAGGCGCATCGGAGTTCTCGGCCTCGAGTTGAATTGGACTTACCTAGGTAAGTATGCTCGACTATCAGCCACTTAAGCCTTCCCCCGGCTAGTGGCGCGCATTAGCCAATTTTACTGGCCACGCTCCGGCAACAGATAGCCACGGTAACATCGGGCTGGGTTGGCATTTGTGTTCCGGCGACTAGGGCCAAGCCCGACTGATTATCCTTTCTGAGGCGAGGTTAGCGGCTGCGCCCGGATAATAGTCCAACGTACAGAGGAGTACGTTGTACAAAAACTTAGTGCTAATTACATAGATACCTAGGTAGGTGCCCATGAGAAATCTCTCGGTCAGGTCTGTAGCACAAGTTTAGCTATTGCGCGGACACACCCGTGGACCCTTTTAAGGTTATTTCTCGTGTTCCAAAATTTCCCCGCAAATGTCCTCTGTGCGAGTACAACATACCGCATGATTTTGCTTTTTTGAGGCTATTTAAGCCGACGAAAATTTTCTCCATAAATAAACACAGCCCGGGCCATATAGCACGCGATACGCATTGATATTTTCGCCACCGCCACAGAATGGCCCGCTTACCCCAGGTTGATGTTTAAAAAAAAACAAACTATGTTGTACTCGTCCTCGTTCTAAATTCTATCTCGGCATGTTGATAATTCCCGATAGCCAAGTCGGAGCCCCCCTTTTAGGTGCATGAGGCACTTGGAATTCCATAGTTTGTCTCACTCTAGCACTCCGGTTCAAAAGAAAATCCTTGGTGAAGATAACTAGACTTAATAATATCCAAATAAACAGGCCCAGTTTGAATATGGAGTCGACATTAAGTGCATGAAAAGTGCATAGAAAGTGTGGGGGTGACAAATCTGTTAGGTAACAGTTTCCACATAGTCTATTTTGGAGTCTGGGGAAAGACGGCACAATGAAACACCGATACTTTCAGCAGGAAATTCGGGGTTGGTGGTAGTAAAAGTGAAAACTCGAATTGTATCCATAATTATCCCCAGTCAGCTTGTACTACATCTGCAGCCCACCCCTGGTGTGCATCGCTACCCTGTCCTGGTCCCTGGCCAAGGCTGGGCAGCTTATCTTGCTTCAAATCGGCTACTGAAAGCCTTCTGTGGTCTTTAGATTGTTGGGAGCTAGGAATCCCTCTCGAGGATTAGTTCTACAGCATAGCACTAGCATTGGGCGGGTCCCGATCCACAGAGTAAGTACGGGTTATATATCGAGCAAGGCACCCCAGATTATCACATCATAATTGCTTAGATCCACGTTAAGGTTTGGCATCATTAATTCCCACTTGCCAGCAGTTAAATAACAATTTAACACACGGAATGTGGGGTAGTCTCGGCGATTTGACGTTCGCTTCTCTACATCGTACATTAATATGCACGGCGAAAAATTTCCCGATCATGCTCGTATCGATGGGGATGATTGCTATTAGCCCGTTGTAAACTGTAAAAAGCGCCCAGCGACCGGGGTTAGCCGTTGATAAACTGATTTCAGGAGAGACCACTTGTGGTCGGAGAGCTTATCTTGGACCCCTGGTTGTCCGGAGGTCCTTTGTGGGCTGGTCCCTGCATGCTTTACCTCCACATCATTAGAGGCTGCAGCTGATCCCTTTTAGGTGACTGTGTTATAGCTAGCCATAACTGCAATACATATTTCATTGGGGGAAGAACACGTTCTTTTGGGTGTTGTTGGCAAGAGCTTCTTCTTAGTCTCACTTCAATGCTGAGCTACACAATATTCGAGACACAGGACAAAGGGAGAGAGACCAAAAGCACGCTTGGCATGGAGGTTCATTCATTCAACGATGTTGTTCTATCTCGTTGCATTCGGTATCATTAATACACACAAAGTTTTATTTTCGTCAGGGCAAGAACTGGGTATCTCAAGCTCATGAGCTTGCCACGGGGCCTTCACCACCGGGAATCAACTGATTGGAGAGTTAACAAAGCACCCAGGTGGGCTCAATCAAGGTGAAATCAACTTACCATGCAGATATTGTTTCCGTTCAGCAAGAGCTTAGGGAGCTTGATTTGGGCACCGGTATAGTCGCTAAGAGGAAGTTAGTATAAAGTGCAAGTGCAAGAGTGACATTTGGAGAATTTCGACGGAGATTTGCAAATTCAGATGGAGATTAATGAGCACTACTTAGGGGAGTAGGAGCCAAGGCAACCAAGCATGGCCACGGAAGGGAAAACGGTAGCTCGAAGCTGGAAAATCAGAAAATTCAAAGCACATACAATTCTGTCACGTCTTCCATAACCATGTCTAACTCAAAATTAGTGCCTGGTGGAATCATCACTTCTTATTCAGGGATACTCACTGACGTAGTCATCGAATCCGAGCAAGGTCCCGGAGAACTCTTCATAAGCATCAGTACGCTGGTTTAGTTTCATTATCAATCACTGGATTTTAGCTGACCTTTGTCCCCCTTCATGACAACCCAAATTCGGGAGCCAACACACTTATCAATGAGCTCTATTAAACGAGTTAGCGGGGTCGTGGCTTTCTTGGGTCATTAGGCACGGACCAAGAGGAAGCAACTGAGAAGCCATGATATCGGGAAACAGAAACTATCGTCGCTGAATAAAATTTTTCTTCGACAGCGTCTTGATCTAAAAACGAAGGTGGTTGAGTATTCCGTGTGGGCAAGATCGATATAGAAAAGGACGTGATGGTTTATCGCTCGGCACTTCTGATTATCCGGCCCGCGAGACTAAGCCAAATAAGGTTTAGAGGCAACTCTCAAAGTTGATTTACACGCTTGGAGCTCCGCAACATGAAGTGCTATCCTGACCCTTAATTGATTGTCGGTTTTCATTTTTGTTGATTGCCAATAAACTGAGCTCACCACTTGTTGTCCATCAAATTGATCATATTCAATTGCTTCGTGAAGCTCCAGGCTGGTCCACTATGCTTGTCACACATTATGCCAATGCGGCCGAATCTTTTAGCAAGTCGGAAGGCCCCATCTTTGATTGCAAAACATAGCAGTCACCTCAATAAGTTCAAATCTCATGGGGCACTGCGATGGGGACCTTTCAAGTGGTGGCGGTAAGCACGCTTTATTATGTCCAGCTTCAATAGTGACTTTTCTAACTAAACTACAGTGACCCCGATACTTTCGCACGATCTGTCACAACGCTCCGACATGCTTTACCGAACACCAGCTTCACGTACATCCCGCTCGTGACCTCCCAAACGAAGCGAAACTTTTCCAATACCACTCGCAGAGGAGGCATATGGGATGACGACGATGAAGTCCCAGAACCAAAACCCGTGCAACAAATTCCAGGTCGGCCAGCCTTTGTGCGCCCTACGCGACATCGAGACTTAGGCAGCTTAGTTCGATCGAGAGTAGACGGGAAAAACCGAGTCGCCCAACGTCTGCGCATTGAGAAGGAGTTCTATTCGCTACCTCCACATCAGGAACTTGCCAAGAGTTTCATCCAATTGAAGTACAAACATGTTGATGACCTTCTTGACGAATCCTTCAAGGCTGGCCTAGCCTATGAAGCTGAATATGAAGCTCTCTCATTGATATTTCAAAAGAGAATCAATGATGTGGTCTCACGGATATCAAAGCAGGTCCTCCGTGCTGAAAAGACCACCCAAGAATGTGTGACTGAATTGGAAAGTCTGTCAAGCTTTATCAGCGCGCATATTGTAACCATGGTCTCAGACAACACGAAAAAAGTTCTACAAGCAGAGAAGATCACTCAAAAGTACATCACTGAAGTGATAGATCTGTCATCTTCCATTCTGGGATTGGACCGAATACAGGCTGCTGTCACGAAAGCAGAGAATACCGGTCGAATGACTGATCATGATTTCTGCTCCATTGTTTTTGGTAGAACTCCAGAATGGGAAAGAAGGCTGGAAGTATCCGCCCAGAATATCCATGGTTGGCAGAAGGGTCTTCGCATGACTCAAAAAACACTCCTGCCACATCAGGTCAACATTTCTGAGCTGACCATCTGTCAGTTGAGAGACACTCTCAACAATGATTACCTACGGCCCCAGAACACTGCAAGAACTCGAATTGATACAGTTCTTCACCAAAGCAAACAGGTTCAGAAGAACTATGATGAGTTGCGACTAAAAAGCCGCAACATAAGAATCTTCCCCATCAGGGATCTTTGCTCGCAGCTTCAAGCAAACTCGGACCTTCCCCCGGACGATAAATGGGTGTTTGGCCAGTACAAAGAAATCCTTGAGCTTAGTGGCCGCGAGCTTAGTACTTGTGCGCATCATTACCGTGCATTCTGGCTCAGAAGGCAAGAGGCTTTGCACCCACTTCGACGAAGTGAACTATGGAATTTGCAAGATTTCATGGCGGCAGCTTCGTCTGCACGTTCTCCCCAAGCTACTGACAAGCGAGTCTTACTTGCGCTTGCACTGGGTGCCCGAAAAACCTCACCGGCACGTCAGTACTTGCACAAAAACCCACTCATAATATCCAACAAAATCTATCTCGAATACAAACGTCTTTGGATGCCAAAACCCGCCCGCAGCCCTGAGTTACATATATACTGGCGACAGTTAGATGTAATAGCGCCACTACTCATGATTGATGTTCTCACGTGGGGGCTTCAAAATGAAGTTTGGTACCTCCACCATAGCCTCAAAGGCGATATTGGGGCATTGTGGAATTGGGTACCTGAGCGGACCATGACACACACTATTCCAAAAATAGCCGATTGGTGCATACAATTCCAGATACATCGCAGCGCTCTTCGCCAAATGGCCATTGAATACAGACATTTAAACTGGCTGCGCCTTCGATCAGAGACCTTGCTACACTCAATGGGGGAACGTGTCTATCTCGCTGGAAAGTTTGAAGTTCTCAACCCAATGAGCCAGGATGTCCACAGCTTCAAAAAATGGGCCGCTCGCATGGGTCAGCTCACCTCTGACGCCTATATTCCCTTGATCGCCACCCAGCAGACGCGAAAGGATTGGGAATCTATCCATAGCGAGATTGAACGCAAGATTGGGCAGACTACTTCCTTAGACTCCCACTTTTTAGAACTGGGTTCTTCGACGAAGAAGCTCCCGCGCAAGAAGGGACGAGAGGAATTCATACCTTCCAAGGCCAAGGCCGCTTTTATTAAATTATCTCAAAGCCGTCTATCAAAATATATGAAAGGGCAATTGTCGGGGCATTCCGAGTCTTCGTCTGCCAGTCAGGGCAATCAGGAGGCCGTTCAGGCTGTGACACCCACGAAAGGTTCCTTGGGAAGGATCAGGCCGAAACTGAGGAGGAAAGCTGGACTACAGTATGCAGCCGAGTTAGCTGCCAACCAAGGTAGTCAGGAGGACAGCCGCCTCGGACACAAACTACCATCTGATCCTTCGACGGTAAAAGCCGAGGACCCCGCAGCAGAGGGCGAGCTTGTATCCAAACCACTCGGCCCAGCCGATACGCCTACAGATCAGGGCCATCAAGAGGACGTTCAGGCCATCGACAACCCGTCACCCAAACCCCGGAAGACACAGAATAGGAGCCTGGACGCGCCTGGGTTCAACCCGCTCCTAGTGAATGCGCCTACTAGCCAGAAAGGTCAGGAAGCCAGTCAGGTCATCAATAAGCCATCACCAAAACTCCGAAAGACACAACATAGGAGTCGCGACGCGCCAGATTTCAACCCATTCCTAGTCAATGCGCATACTAGACAAACAGACCAGGGGGCCAATGAGGTCCTCTACAAGCCATCACTCAAACTCCGGAAGAGAAAATATAGGAGCCTCGACGCTCCTAAGTCCAACCAGTTCCCAGTCAATGCGCATGCTAGCCAGACAAACCAGGAGGGTAGCCATGATCTTCCCAAGTCACCACCCATACCCTCGAAGGGCAAAGAGGTGAGCCTCAACACGGAGCCACATCTGAATGACCTCCGTCCACCGATTCCAAGAGAAGCCAGCAGTACATTCCCAAGCACACGGACACACAACGGACTACGACCGGCGTTGATGCTGCCGAGGAAGCCATTCGCTAAACCAGGACAAAACCATGGGAGAGATTATAGCACGGACGCAATCTTCAACCAAACAGAACTCCCACAAAGCGGTAGGGCTGGTGATGATTCTCTGTCTGAACGGCCAATTGAAACCCACATGTCCTCGGTTCCAGACACCACGACCAGACATGAACTAGGATCCATCGGAGAAAATGACACCATGGATCACCCAACCCCATCTTCAACGCCCGAGTTTTGGAGCCATAGTTCACAGCAAAGCCCCGATGGCCGGAAACTCATCGTGCATTATTGCCGGACCCTTCAAAGTACCGAGGAAGCTGTGCAACACTTCCTCGGGAGCAAAGTCATTGGATTCGACATGGAATGGAAGGCTCAAGCATCCGGCTGGGACAGCATTCAGAGCAATGTCTCGGTGATCCAAATCGCAAACGAGGAGCGTATCGCTATCTTCCAGGTTGCACTTTTCAAGCCTGCACGTTCTCTAGAGGACTTGGTTTCCCCATCATTGAAACGCCTTGTTGAATCGCCCGATGTCATTAAAGTGGGTGTTTCGATCAAGGCAGACTGCACGCGACTGCGCAAGTATCTCGGCATTGATGCCAAAGCCACTTTCGAGCTCAGCCATTTGTATAAGTTGATCAAGTACGGCAAAGACAATCCCAAGTTGGTGAACAAAAGGGGCGTCAATCTCAGCGAGCAAATAAATGAGCATTTTGGTCTCCCTCTCGAGAAGAGTGATGATGTCCGCTGCGGTGATTGGACTAGGGCTTTGAGTTATCGTCAGGTTCAATGTGAGTACTTCGAGGCGTGTACAATCTCTTTCCTAGTTTGCTTATTTTGTCTTTTTTACCCCTCTAGATGCTGCTACCGATCCGTATGCTTGTGTTCGTCTGTTCCACACCATGGAGGCGAAAAGAAAAGCCATGGATCCAATGCCGCCTCGGCCTGCGTTCGCTGAACTCAACCAGCCCATTGTGCTTCCCCTTGGACAAGCAGTGAACAGTGAGGAGGACCCAGTGGTCTGACCTTGTAGATATGCATGCATGTAATTACATTTGGTTTTCTCTAAATACCCAACTCTTTTTTCTTTTTGTCTTAGAGCTTACATTTGCACACTTGCGATCTCGAGAGGTCTTTTGCTTCCTTTTTTCTCCTTTGGTCTTGCATTCTTGAACGGCGCGCATATGGATTTGATTCATAGATCTACATTTTACAATGTCCGGTGAATGTATACCAATCGACTGACCTACATCAACATTCAATTGAACTCTACAGTCTATGAAAATCAATCCATGAAAAAAAATGCTCGAACGAAGTAGAAAAAGGGGGGTATATATTTTTCTATTTATCCAAACTAAGTGTATACACATGTTTTGGCCGCGCCAACCTCTTCAGCAATATACATGAAGAAGGTCATGGAAGCACTGGCCTAAAACTCATCGTCTCATTAACCACATAGCTACCCTCTCAGAGGCAGCACCTTAGACAGTAAGACCTCCTGTCGGCAAAGCGGGCACTCAGGCTTTTCACGAACCCAGTCCCGAACACAAATCCAGCAAAACACATGTCCACAGGTTGTAACACTAGGATCCTTGAACATTTCCAGACACAGGGTACACTTCCGCTGCTGACCCTCGGGGATCCACGAGACAGCACCAGGATCCTCCTCGAGATCATACAGAGGCACAGACGCAGGGAGAAGAGGAACGTTAGAAGGGTTCTGAATCGAAGCGAGAACAGCTCCACCCTGCGCGGGAGACTGGCCAGCATCCACAGACTGGCTTTCATCTTCATTCAAGCTTGCGCCGAGTTTGCGGGCGTGCAAGAATCCCTGCACGGCGATCTGGAGAACAAGCAACACACCCAGAACCTCATATCCGATGCGCTGCTCGTTGTCATCGATCTTTTTTGTGAAAACGTAACGCAGACTCCAAAGCCGCTTGGAGAGATGGTAGTACGAGCCCGTGAAGTAGAACGTCGCAATGCTGAGCGCATAAATAGGCGACAAGGATGTGATGGAGTCCAGGTGTTCAAGGATATACTGCTGGATACGCAGTTTCGTAAACAACGGCCGTTTAGTCGGGGTGGTTGAGAACTGGGGTTTGATGAGCAGGCCAGCCTGCTGCGCCGCTCGTAACTGCTGGCGTGCAATGTTGCGCTCGAGCTTGTTGCGAATTCGCTGTCGCAGCGCGGGTAGTAGTCGTTGCAGTGCCCACGGTACTAGGATGCTGCTAAGGATGTACCCCACGCGACGGCCGATTGAGGGTAATTGAAGTGTGTCATCTTCTAGTTGTACAAGGTCGCAGTATTCTTCGCCTAGGGTGCGGTTGCCGATGGCGGTTGTGAGGGTGAAGTAGAGGAGTTCGGTGAGGTGCTTGATGCCGTCGGAGTGGGTGTGGGCGTATCGGGCGCCGCGAAGAGCCCGTACGATCCCTTGGGATTGCTGGATTAAACTTCCTGTGAGGTATGCATCCTTTTCATGTGAGCGGATAATGTCTGGTGAGGTTGCGAAGGGGTAGAAGTGTGAGGTAGATGAGCCAAGGGCCGAGTTCGGGGTTGATAGAGAGAGATGGGAGTCGTCGTCCGCCATGATAGATTGTAAGGTGTCAATATAGGGAATTTAGGTTTGAGTGTGCCGGTTGGCGGTTGGCGGTATTTGCTACCTTATGGTATTCCCCAAGACGAGTCCCAGGCTCAATTCCCCGGCTTTCGTACCTAGAGATAACAATTTCCCCGGAGTTGTCCTCGGATGTCATACCTCGGTTTAGAATTGCATCATGTGACCTGATCCAGATCACGTGGGCAACTCAGGTGAATAAATTAATTACCACATTACGTCATGTAATACACTTTGATTACCAAATTTCAATACGCCGCAAGCGTCCTGGACTTCCAAGAGACCTGGGCCCTGATGAATGCGGGAGGCTTTTGAAAGTGGCTGATTGTACCTGATTTGGTACCCCCCTATTTTTTTATGCAGAAAGGGGGTTTAGAAGTGTACTTTTTGTGTAGTCTACGGCTATTTTGGCTATATCTAAGTAGTTATGATGCCATGTATACGTGGTTAAAGCTTGGACGACGTAACTAGTTACAAAAAAAGGGTTTGATCTTCAAGTCTTCTCCTGAAATGTGCTTCTAATTTAGTTCTGATCACACCCAATTCGACGCTGTGTGGGGTTCCAGTCCAAGTGCATATTCTCTTTGCTCTTTGCTCCGCTTATTCAAGTGTTCCGGGTTACAAACTGGGAAAAAAGTCTTAACTTTTGGAGTTTCAAAGACGTCAACTCACCCCTAGTCATTCATTTTTTTTGGGTTTCAATATCAAAGGGGTCTTGGTTGTCACTTTAGCCTTTTCTTTTTCCCCTGTGATCTTCCCCCCTTTCCTCTAATCAATGGAATAATGGCGGTTGATCAACATGCTCAATTAGATGCCTTTGGGCTGATCTTCCCATTGCCGCTACGTATAGCTGCTATCTTGGTCGCTGGTAGGTGACATTCCTGTCCGAAGGGGGTTGAATCCCAATCAGGCGTGCATTAACACAAGGGGTTAGGTTTCTGGGGATGGGGTATCAACCTTCAATATCTGGCAAAAGCCAACATTGTAAGCGCCGCCCCTCACCTAACCATCGTGTTTGCAACGGCTAATCAGATTTTCCATACTTCCAGGACGTTCCGGCGCTCATCAAATATCCTGCCCGCACGTCCTCCTCCCAACGCCCACATCACATCGCCGTCTATCGCCTGGCCACATGTTTCACCATCCCACTTGCCCTATGGTTCATCGTCTTCTGGCTAGCCACCCGCCGGTCCCCTGAATTGGTGGAGCGACTGGACTGGATCCCACAGTCGGTGTTCATAATCCTCCTCCTTATTTTGATCTGGCCCTTCAACCGCGCCTCCCGTTCCGGTCGAATCCGATTTCTCCTTACCCTCAAGCGGATCAGTATTGGTGGCCTGGCCGAGTCTCAGGATGGCAAGTTTGCGGACGTTCTGCTGGCAGATGCCCTAACTAGCTATGCTCGCGTGATCGGAGATCTGTATATCAGCTTCTGCATGTTCTTCACCGATGGCTTCGCCGCTACTTCCAAGCCCAACCGGGCCTGTGGAAGTGAAATGGTCGTTCCGATCATCCTCGCTTTTCCTAGTTTGATTCGTCTTCGCCAGTGTTTGACTGAATATGTTCGTGCGCGACGGACAGTCACCCGGAGAGAGACGCACAAGGTAAACCAGCACTTGGCCAACGCTCTCAAGTATGCAACCGCGTTCCCTGTCATTTGGATAGCCTCCAAAATGCGCAACTACAATCCCCTGGAGCTACGTGGATATAGCGAGGTTAGCATGATGCGCCTTCTGTAAGACTCAAATCTTTGCCTATTGTGTCTACGCCTTCCTCTAACGCCCCTACAGATTTATCGTCTCTTTCATCAACTCCGCCTACTCTTTCTGGTGGGATGTCGTCAAGGATTGGGATATGACTCTCTTCTCCCCGGAACGTCGCGACAGCGCTCATCCCTACGGACTCCGCCGGCATCGCTACTTCGCATCCGACAAGATGTACCACTACGTCATTATCGCAGATCTGGCCCTTCGTTTCTCATGGCTATGGCGCATTGTCCCAGGTCTTGGCTGGATTCCGGAAACAGAAAGCGGATTCTGGTTGCTCATGTTCCTCGAAGTTGTACGACGTTGGATGTGGATATTTTTCCGGATCGAAGCTGAATGGAGTATGTCTTCCCCCTGTGCACCCGCACTCCCCCTGATCCCAACCGTGTGACCTGTGCTCCCCTATTCTGGTTTTTCGGACAATTCCACTCACAATTTTTTGTGTACTAGTTCGAAATACTCATGGCCCAGGCCCAGATGACGTCCTCCTCGGCGAATACAACCACAAATTCGACGCGGACTAAATCTGCCCATGTCGTTCGTCTTTGATCGTAACTCCCAGCGACTTGGAACGAGACTGTGAAGCAGAAAAAACACTCCCTCTCAACCCAACACAACGGTTGAGTCTTCGGGCATATTTTGCTCTCCCTTACAAAAATCCGGATACCTCTACCCGATCCAATGCTAGAGCAGCGTTAGAGGAGGCTTGAGCTTGACTCTTAGTTTTTTTTTTCCGGCGTGTGTGGACTCGTCTCATCACACGTCCTTGTACGCCTATTGTTGTCTTTTGGGGGCTCAGTTCAGCTATATTTGTGTGTAACATCATGCACAATGATTTCTTAGATTCCTTGGATTTGGATATCTGGGCCTGCGGCATGCATGCCTTTTTCTCTGGATTTCTGTTTACTCTTCACTGTACCAATACTTACCCAGGGTTGACCTAGTCTGACGTCTGCATCTACCCTGCCTTTGTTTCCCTCTTTACATATACCATTTTTATCCTATTGGATCGCAATGCTGGTCTTTCGTTTCATTTTCCTTCGTTTCTTCTCGACGCTTAGCTGTCGAGAAATCTAATTGGTGTTAGTGGCTTGTGTTTATGGCCCTTCTTGGGGTCTTGGTGATTGACGAACCTAATGATTGAAGCCTTGAATTCGCTTCATAGACAAATCTCAAGATTCGATTCGACGATACTAGGTAGAGTTTGGTGCCAGCAGAAAGTTAAAGCCCTCGAATTCTGCTGCAGCATCTTACAAGCTTCCAGGATTCTTGGCCATATCTAAAACTAGGAGCCAGATAGTTACTTAGACATATGCGAAATGGGCTTAGTGGACGTTAGAGTCTAGCTAGGTTGAAGCAAATGGACAAGATACGAGAGTTGGTCTAAAGAAAATGGTCCATTGACTTCTTAGAAATAACATGACAAAGACAGACTCGTTGACTTCGTGCAAATATCCTCCCCACATAAGGCAAGACATAAGAAATAGAAACACAACCACATAAATATCGGGATGAACATCCAGGCGGACCAGCCAGATAGACCTCTGACCTATCCATGCTTCTCTTCCGCTGCCATCTCCTCCATTTTTCTTCTTCAACCATTCATGAAATTCAGCTTCACCTCACTTCACCTCATGTCACTCATGTCATACATGCTTGTTGAGCATTTGAATACGTTCACAGTAGAACAACATCCACATATCGCCGCGCCATTTTATGTAACGTCATACTAGTCCGAGGGGGGCTGATATGGACCCCCGGAGAAGCGGATGAGAGCTATGATTATACATCAATCCTTCAAAGGTCCTTCTTGACGATGTGAGCCTTGGGAAGGGAGCCAGCGCGGTCGATGGCGCTCTGGCGAGCTCCAGCAAGACCGTACTGAGAGGGGATGCCTTCAACGCGGTGTGTGGAGTTGATGTTCTTAACAACAGTGAGCTGCCAGCAGGTGGCACCACCCTGGCGGGAAGTGATGGTGGAGGAAGCAAGGAAGTACTCCCAGATCTAAAAGTAGTCGTTAGTAAGAAATCGAATGGACCTCAGAGAACCCAAGTCTCCGGTAGAGAATTGTGAGAGAAACTTACGCGGAACCAGCGCTTTCCGTATTTGGCCTCGACCTTGTCGCGGTTACCCATCCAGTTCCGGTACCAGCGCCAGAGGGTAGCAGAGTAGTGCACACCAATGGTGTCAACAGCCTTGACCTCAAAACCAGCGCCCTCGAGGCGGTCCACAACGAAACCGAGAGGAGTACTAGCGTCGGCACCGGGGAAGATGTATTTGTTCATGAAAAGACCCCAGATCAGGTCCTCGTATTGCCAGGACTTGCGGAGGCCAGCAATCTGCAGGAAGAAAGTACCGTTGTCGTCGAGCATGTCGTAAACCTGAGTCAAGAAAGAAGACAAGTGGCGGACACCGACGTGCTCAGCCATCTCGAGACAAGTGATGTGTTGGTATCCACCCTCGACACGGGGAGCATCGCGGTAGTCACTGCACACAATGCGACTCTGGTCCTCCTCAATACCAGCCTTGCGAAGACCATTGTTACCCCACGCGGTTTGGTTGCGACCAAGAGTAATACCGGTAACGTGAGCGCCGTAGTGAGTCGAGGCGTACTTAGCAAGAGTTCCCCAGCCGCAGCCAAGATCGAGGATCTTGTCACCGGGCTTGACACCAATTTTCTCACAAACAATGGCCAGCTTGTTGTCCTGGAGCTCCTCGAGGGTCTCCTCCTTGTTGATATCACTGATGACACCGGAGGTGTAGATCATGCGTGGGCCAAGGAACCAAGCGTAGAAGTCGTCACCTCGGTCATAGTGATCACGGACCTGCTCCTCATCTAGAAATATTGTTAGAATTGCCACCAAAGCTGCATCAAGACTAGCTCACCCTGGGAACGAGTGTGCATCAGCATCTCGGGAATGAAACCAAACAGGAAGTGCTTGAAGAGACCAGTGGTGAACTTGAAGTTGGCCCAGTCGTGACGGTACTCAAGGCACTCCAGAGCATCGCCCTTGAAGTCAACCTCACCATTGAAGTACTTCTCGTAGAATACCTCCATGGGGATCTTGCTCTTGCCGTGGTAAGTAGCACGGTCGTGCTCGCTGTGGAACTGCAGGTAGTGCTCGACAGGACGGCCACAGTACTTGGCCTTCTCGGTCTTGCGAGGGGAAACAGAGGAAGATACAGCCCAGAATGCCACCAGGACGGGAACGGAGGTGAAGAGAGCAAAGAAGATGGTGGTATAGAAACCTCCACCAACCTGGCGAGCCAGCCACCAAGGCACAATGATCTCCAGAGCGATCATCAAGCCATTGGAGAAGCTGTCGCTGCCGGGCGAGTCAGCCGGGACTGGAGCATTCTTAATAGTCGGGTACTAGATAGTAAAAGAAGCAAATTAGGTCCTTGGGTCATCAAACATCCCTCACGGGTAGCTCTAGCTTTACACTTACGAGGGTAGTCGGGACACCACAGTCGAAGGCAGGCTTGGTCTGCTCTGGGGCAGCCGGAGTCTGGATATATTCGAACTCCTCAGTGGAGTCCGGATGAATGGTCGTCATGGCTGCGAAGCGTCAATTGAGAGGAATGGGAAGGGGAAAAGGAGAGGCCAGAAAGTAAATAAGAAGATGTGGGCAATTCCGGGGCGGTGTGGGCTAGACCAAGGTACCACCTGGGAAGGTACATGATTGGAACCTGCCATTCCATGGGCGGGTTGGCTGAGGATTTGGTACCCGCCAGGTACACCGAGAGTTTACTCACACTTTGTTCTATTTTCGCACTGATGTGCGATGTAAACCTATTATTTTTGCAGGGTTTCAGGTAGCTAGAGGCTAGTGGATTGCTATGATCCATATATTTTTTTATGAACAGCCCTATGCATCACATTACAACCATTAACATTGAATGACCGAAGTTATACACTTCCCAACAACCTGGTACTGCCTACGTGGTCCCTGACAGAAATAATGCAAGTGCGACCTCGCCTGTCTGTGGCTTGGCAAAAGGAGCATCATGAAAGTGGAGAAGGCCTGAAATAGTATGATCTGCGGTTGACCTCGGAAGGGCCTGCAACCTATCCAGTTACAAGTACGGAGTACATTAAAACGCTATTCCATTACGCCGGGATCCTTCGGCCTGTAACCCCCGTGAGCTCATGCCGATCTCCATCTGCTAAACCAATAAACACGAGTAAAATTGTCATCCGCTTTCAATGAGTATCTTTCGCAATGTGCCCCTACAGAGTGAGTTGGAAACTCTGGGCCTCTTCGTCTTCCTCAAACGTGGGCAGTGGTTCTTCCAGTTCCGGAGTGGTCTCGCCCGGAGCATCAAAGCAGCCAGCAGTTTTGCAACGAGTCCACATTTCCGAGTCCAGCGGAGGGGTTCCATAAAGCTGCATATAAGTTTCGGGAGACAGGATCTGAGAGCTTGACAGCTTCTGCGTTTGGGACTGCTTCTCACGTAGGGTAGACGACACACTGCGTCCCTTGGAGTAGCCAACGGTCCGAGAATTGACAGAAGCAGCAGTGTTGCGCATGGAAGAGGGATTAGACGGGACCCTGGCCTGCCTCTTGTGCATAACCAGTGATGAGGCCAACGAGGCCACCCGTGGTTTGGGGGTTAAAGCCACTCGAGGTGTAGCAGTTGACTGGGGCCCAGCAAGCGCACCAACAGCGTCACGAGCTCGAAGCGTCGACATACTGCGAGTGTGTCTTGTGGTGGCGGGTCTTTTTGGGGGGATGGCATTTGGTTGAAGTGCCGCTGTGGACTCGCTCTCACCAGAGCTCTCAAAACCAACATCCTCGAGTTGTTTCATAATCATATCATCCACCATCTTGTCGCATGCCGCCGAATCCTCCTTGAACTTGCGCTGCTTCGCGGTGAGTCCATCCCTGCCGACTTGTTGCTTTCCGTAAACACTTTCCAACCCGAGAGCTCGATTCTTCGGCCGGAATTGGGGGAATGTGGTGTCATATGTCACATCATCTGGAAGGTCCGGAAGATCTGTAGCTCGTCAGAAATAAGCTTTTGGGTTTGCAGATTTAGATTGCTCTTAGCGTACCTCTAGGCTTCGGCGGCATGTATTCAATATCCGGTACGTCATCCACAGCAGCGTCAATGTGGACTTTGGTCTGAGCTTGCTGTGCCACTGGAGCAGCTTTTCTGATTTTCTGGGCAGTCGACTGTCGGCGGTTTGTCTTCGGTTGCTTGGTGGTTCCTCCAAAGGGCGCAGGCGTCTGGAGGTTGTTGGCTTTGAGGTTGGTGGTTTTCATGCCCAGAGGAGCGCGATCCTTCACTAGAAACGCGAAAACAAGTCAGTCATCATCCAACCTGCATCTCCAAATCTCTAATTTTCGCGAAGCGGCGCGTACCCATCGGAGTCATAAACGCGTTGCCCGGTTTTCCATTATCCTGGCGATTACCATTGCCCTTTGCGGTGCGATTTCCGAATGCCAACGGGTTGTTCTCGTCATTTCGTGGCTTGCCCGGTGTCTTGGGTGCTAGCTGCTTGCTTTGGTTCAAGGGTTTAGCTGCCGCGGCGGTCTGGTGGGTGTTTACCAGGTTTTCCTGGTCGCGAAGAGCCAACATAGTGGCGAACTGAAGCTGATACTTCTCATGCGCCGTATTGAAGAAATCAAGGTCGCGTTTGTTATCGGATTGAGGTTGATAAAGAGCCAGAACGAGTTCTAGATGCAGGTGTTGTCGAATGGTTGCCCGTGGAGACGCGGCGATCCTTGGGCGGTGATTGGCGTAGAGCAAGAGCGGATTGTGTACCTAACCATACCATGGTTACGCAGTTGATACACAGTAAGTATACGCTACTTCCCCTGTAGTGGAGCTAGTGCCTGTTCTGCTGGTACTGTCTACTTGTTCACTAGTCAGCCATTATTCCTCCCCTTCTCTCCCAAAACTCTCCCCATATCATCTTCCACACCCCTATCCAACAATCGCCCGGTTTCTCGCTGAGCGAAAGCCTAACTACTTTTTCTTTCAGCCATACATATTATCTTCTTTACTCCCTTTTCAATACCTTTAAAATGGACAAGATCAAGGAGGTAAGTCACCAAACCCCCTGCCGGCGGGGTAGCTTGACTGCTTCCCAAAATCACACAGCCCCTCATCATATGCATATATGCATACCACCCTAGCATTCCATCACTTCCCCACTGAGAATTTTGCTAATCCCTCGGTAATTATTTTAGCGCATGGTCGCCCTCCGCGCCGAGGCTGATGAGGCTCATGAGCTGGTTGATGAGCTCAAGGCCAAGGTCAAGACCTTGGAACAAGAGAATTTGTCCAAGGAACAAGAGATCACATCGTTGAACCACCGCAACCAGCTTCTAGAGGAAGAGGTTGAGAAGGCAGAGACCGCCCTCAAGGAGGCTAAGGATGCTGCCAGCCAGAGCCTCCAGCACGACACTCAGAACGAGGCCCTGCAGCGACGGGTGCAGCTCCTTGAGGAGGAGGCTGAGGAGAATGACAAGACTCTGCGGGAAACAAACGAGAAGTACGACCAGCTACATGTTCTTTCACAGTCAGGTACTAACATTTCGGGCACTCAGGCTCCGCCAAACCGACATCAAGGCTGGTCACTACGAGCGGAAGGTGCAGGCACTCGAGGACCAACACGCCAAGCTGGAGCAAAGATATGAGGATGCGATCAAGGAACACAGCACTGTGAAGAAGGAGCTTGACGACCTTGCATCCCAGATGGCTGACATCTAAGCTGGCCCAAACCGGTGATTGGTGCAGGGTATCGGGAAACATTTTGTTGGATACAAGCATCATTCTCTGGTCTCTCTGCTTTTTCATGCTGTGACTGTTTGTGTTATGCTGGTCCCAACTATATGGGCCAGATACAGCGCTTTTGATAGCAATAACTTTTTCTCATGCAACGTGTGCACTACGGTGTCTACCATTTCCTGCATCTTCATTGCATTGTCCATAATATGAAACGCCTGCCATCCGTAAAATTGACTAACGAATAGCTGCTTGAAGCCGAGTATATGCACATATGATGTCGTATCTCTTTTAAGATGTGGTTTCCTTATTCCTCTGCCCCCTTTCGCGCCTTTGCTCTCTTCGCTTTCACAGACCGTTGCTTTAACATTGTTTGCTTGCGCTCAACCTTGGTCTCGTAGCGGAAGTTCCTCTTCTTTTTCCTGGCTGCTTCTGAGGCTGCACTCCGGGGCTTTCTCTTCTTGGCTTTTGTGTCGGTCTCCGTCGACTCGACCGGATATTTTTTCTCCTCTTCATTCTCTGAGTCCTCTCCCTTGGCAGCCTTGAGCAGACCCTCACGGGATGCATCCATTTCTTCAACCGTGACTGTTGTGTATTTGTCCTCGTCGACATATTCGGCTTCGTAGTCCACTGCTGGAGGCTCTTCAATTCCCTCCCAATCTTCCTCCTCTTTCTCGCCTTCCATGTCACCGAGATCTCCAGCATCTTCCTTCATGCGCTTGAGTACTGCTTTATGCTCCGCCATTGCCTGTTCAAAGTCTTTTTTGCGATCCTCTCGAATCTAGAAATTTTAGTGGATGTCTTTACGCACAGATTGAAGCCTGCCAAACCTTTTTTCTTGCGTCTCTCTTTTCCTCTTTGTATCTCTTCACGGCATTCTCTTGCGCATGCTTGGCGCGTTGCACCTTGCGTTTGTGAAAGCCAGTCAACCATTCCTGGCGGGACTCGCTGTCGAAATTGACCTCCTCAACTTTGGGCCCGGCAACAATTTTGCGCTTTTTCAAATCCTTGGGACCCATGGTGAATGAAAATCCCAATCTCAATTATATCTGAATCAAAGAATAAGGAGGTCTTTGTTATCGTAGGTTGTGTTGAAAATGCGTCCAAGGCAAAAAAAAAAGTTGACATAGAAAGCTCAGGCGGGTCGGGGTTCTCGACCGCCTCCGAGAGCCAAGTCGGACACCTCCCGCTGGCAACATCATCGCCAACCTGACCCCATCCCCACGCCAAACACAATGCAACTCAGCAGGTTCGGGCTATTGGCCCTTGGGGCTGCTGCCGTAAACGCTTTCAGAGATACTTCGCCATTCTTCCTCGCCTCAACTTCGGAGTATGCTTGATTGAACATCTTCAGCGGCAGTTAACTAACAGCTCCTCCCTTAGGGTCCTGACGAACTCCGCCTACATCCAGACTGGAGCTTCCCTCCTCGAGAACCTTTCCTCATCTCTCAGTACCTGTCCGTCAGATTATTATGTGGTCGTCTACCAGCCTGGTGTGCACAGTTCCGACTTCTCGACGCGAAAGTCGGCACCCCGCTTGGGTGCGAAGATGCTCGGGAAGGACAGCTCGATCCGGTCCAAGATGAGCATCAACGAGGTCGCTGGCTTGGTGGAACCCAAGGAGATCAAAAGCCTTTTGGAGACCAAGTGCAAGGCCCAGATTACCGCCGTCGACGCTTCCTGTAAGTTGCTTTGGTGGCCAACAACGGTCTTAGCAAACCCGCGAAGAACGTCAGAGCTAACAATGTGCAGCCGGATCGTACCCCTCATCCTTTGAGAAGGGCCCTCGGATTATTGATGTTGAATTCCCCATGCTATCCCTAGACTCGGACCGCGCGCAGCAACTTTCTGGATTCGGTATGTATGCAGCCCACCTATGCACTTCGTTGTTACTGACTCTGCTAGATGGTTTCCTTGCCGATGTCGTTGAGCGACTTCCTTCCTCATCCAAGTATACTATTGTCTACATCACCTCGCCGAGGGAGTTCCCCGAAACGGATTCCGTTGTCTACGAAGCCTCTGGAGATTCATACCAAGACTCGCTCCACATGGAGCTAAAGCGCGACTATTCTGCGGATGGAAGCGCCTCGAAATCATCAAGCAATTCTACCTCTCTCTTTGAAGAGTACCAATACTTTACTCCAGGTATGTGTCTACCAATCTCACCTTCTCACTAGTCACCAAACTCACCCTTTGCCAGGTATTTTCATGGGACTCATGGCTACCTTCCTGTTCCTCGCGATCTTGTATATTGGCATTGGTGCTCTAAGCAGCCTCGAAATTCCCTATGCCGCATTTGAGAGGGACACTTCGGCTGCTGTGCAAAAGAAAGCGCAGTGATTTGCAGCGCTTTGTTGGGTCATGTTTTTGGAATACACCTCCATTGCTGCAATTGATTTCTTTTTTTTGGTCTGGGATTCAGGGACAATTATCTCGTATTCCCATGTATGATATTCCATATTCTCCCAGTTTTCGAATGTTAGATTTGCCAACGTAAATACGCTAGTTCTTGGTATCTTTTTTTTGGAATTTGTCAGGTGACGGTCTCAGTTTTGCCTGAGGCACCCCTCGTCTTTAGCGTTGCGTTTCTTCCAATTCTCGGTTAAGGAGGCCCTGTCTTGTGGTCATCTTCAGACACTCGTTGGCCTCATTTGACTAACAGCCATTCTTTTATGAGAGATTCCCAAGGCCTCACGTCATATGGAAATTCGTTGATCGTGGATCCGTGACCTGCAGCCTAAGTTCAGCACCCGCCAATCTTTCACAGAAACAAGCCGCAGTTATTTTTGAAATCAGCCGAGACCTTAGCCTTGATACCCAGCTTTCATTCATGAGCTGAACAGAATCGATAATCTTCTTTGTTCCTCGCTGTCGTTGAGATCGGCGACCACTCCAAGTGACCCGCAAATTGTGGAGAAGCAACTGATCGATTGTTTACGCCGCCATGCGAGTTCTTCCGCAAAGGCTTGGGAAAGCCAAGCCGTCATTCCTCCTGTTGCTGCTTCTAGTTATCGCCTTTGCTGCTCAAGTATCTGCTGTACCGGTGGACGATGCAACAACGGATACCGATGCCGCTAAGACCACCGACGATCCCTCCACCACTCAAAGCACCTCTAGCGTGAGTGAGACCACATCTTCAACCACTTCCAAATCGACGTCAAGTTCTACTACCAGCACCTCCTTCTCCTCCTCTTCTTCTACGAGCACAACCATGGATACAACCACCACTTCCTCCTCTTCCTCCTCCACGACCTCCAGCGACAGTACAACAACATCATCCGTCTCCACGACAACGAAATCATCAACATCCTCCTCCACTACAACCGGTGGCGCTATTGTTACGATACCGCCAACGGCCAACGCTCCATACATGCAAGAGAGCAAAGCCCCAGAAGGCACAGTGTTCATCGCCGTCGGTGCGGCGCTAGGACTGATCGGCCTAACTCTGCTCGCATGGCGCGCAATGGTCGCATGGTCCGTAAACCGCTCAGTTCGGCGCGCCGCCGTAATCCACGCCTCAGAATCCAAGCGCCTCCTACGCGGCAGCAGAAAGAAGCGATCAGCCCCCTACTCCGCCGCCCCGGCAGTCGGAATATCCCTGGACAAACTCGGCGCTGCCAATCGCGCAAGCTACAAGCCCAAGCGGGCCTCGAGCGCCAGCAGCGGTCTTTTCTTTTCGCCTACCGCAGGTGGCCCTACTGGCTCGCATCACAATCTGAACGCTACAGGAAGTGCGGGTAATCGTGGCTCAACATACCTGCCTGCTGGATACTACGCTGCTGCCGGTGGCTCCAACCCTGCGCCAAGTGGAGAGCCTCCATATTCACCTACTGCTGGCCTCTCATCGCCTTCCCTGCCTCCCGCTGGTCTCTACCATGATCCGCATAATCAGCGTCACTCTTATGTGGCTGCCTCGACGAGTTCCTTGAACCTGAACCAGGCGCCCCAAGGTCGTGCTCCTAGTGCATACCTTGAGGATTTGTTTGAGAGCCATGCTCCTCACAGCTCTGATTCGGGCCGTCGGTAACACCATTGATTCAGGGCTTTCGCCTGGTCGTCATATGAAGGGATGATATTGGGGAACGGTTTTCATTGGATCTATAATGAGCTTTTTTCTTCTTTTTCTCTAGCTCCTGCTCTACATCTATTCTCGTGTTCATTTTCATATCGGGCCTGTTTCAGCTCGGCGTTCCATAAACCCTTTCACATGAGATGATCTGCTACTCTATCTTTCTCTGCGCATTATTAACTATTATTACTTTGTCAATACAACCCAGTTTTCTCAAAATCTTGGAAAGTAATTATATCATGGATATAAATTCAACCCTACTTGGTCTTGTGCTATTCTTGGAGTCAATATCTATGTCATTACATGTAGGCAAAGATTGATCAAAATGTGTTTCATTCAGATAGAGAATCATGAAATATCGCTAAGCCCAACCGAAAAGGGCGAAAACGGAAAAGACAAAAAAAGCAAAAGGAGTCACCAAGCCGATTCAAGTCGATAAAACACACCCTATGAAACCAAGAATATGCGCTTGAACCGCGGGACGTGGGTATGGGGTATCTAGGGATTCAAAAGAAAGCGAACTAGTCAACGCGCTTGTACAGCTTGGCCTTGGAGCCAGCAGATGAAGCTCCAGCACAACAGGCAGCAACTTGCTCCTCAGGGTGAAGTGAAGATTTGTTGAACAACTGGGAGGATTGCGGGACATCAAGAGCCGGGTTCTTGTTGAAGAAGCCATCAGGCTTCAACATGATGCTGATGCGCTCCATCGGCATGACGGGGAAGTCCTCAATGCGGGGGTTGTGGGTTAGACCGAAGGCTGCAGGGGTTTGTTAGTTATACAGTACAGATAACCTTACGGGGAGGAATGCTTACTGTGCCAAAGGACAACATCTTCGTTCTCTACATTGTCCTTACGCTGCACCCAGGTCTCGACGCCCTCGGCGCGGCGGCTTTGGTTGGTGAACTCTCCCGCAGCGTACAGTTCGTCATCCTGGTACTTGGTGACCCAGATCGGCTTAGTGGCAAACTCAGCACGGCGGAAGCCGTGGGCATTCTTGCTGACCAGAAGCATTTGGCTGGGAGCAGCCATAAGCTTGTAAGCAACAGGCTTGTAGGTGATTGGGTTGGTAACGTTGTCGTTGCGGATTTTGAAGACGCGGTGGCGATCAACGCTGGTGTTCGCTGTGCCTGCTGTGCGTATGACCGTAGACTCGGAGGTATAGCCCACAAGATAAGGGTTCTTCTCGTCTTCTGGCATAGGAACGCTATCTTCGTAGTAGATGGTGTTCTTAAACCCATCAATAGCAGGGTCAATCCGCAGGGAGAACATGTGCTGGTGGAAGGGAGCCATAACACCAGCACCGACGTTGGTGCCCCAGGGGACGGTTTCGCCATTCTCGTTATCGAATGGGACGGTGGAAAGAATACCGGTGGCCCGGACTTCCAATTCGACATTGGCGGCTTGATCAAAGATGTAGTTGAAGATGTACTCATAGTTGGCCACAGTACAGATCATCTGCAGAACCAACTGGCGGTTACGCACAACGGTAGCAGCCCCAGACCGATAGTTAGTGTGCTTGTGCTGCAAACCGTTATCTTGTTCGTGCATGCAAATTACGTTCTTCATCTCGACTGGGTTGCCTTTGGAGTCGTTGAGGTAACCATCAAAATACTTGATATGGCCGAGACAGTCACATCCAAGAGCCAACTGGTTGGCATTCATACCAAAACCAGTATCGCCGACATCAAACGCCTGCTTGCGGTGGTAGGGGGCTCGGGGATCTAAATTCTTGTTAGTCAGATCCTCTAGGAGTTAGGGGTGATAGGGCTCTAATCCCACTTACCTCCATAAGGAACAGTCATCTCAGAAACAGCCAAACGATAGAAGATGTTTCTGTTGTCGTATGTAACGTTGTAGATAATCAAGCCTTCGCGCGCGTTGAACCCGACCCTGAAGCGCCACTTCTGCCAGTAGACGGAGTTGCCAATCACTGAAAAAGAAGGGCCCTCGGGCTGTTGTACGATATAAGGCTTAAGATCGTTGCGAAGGGGCTCGCCCAAGAGGTCGTGGGCGTACTGAACTGTCTTGACGGGCTTCCAAGGCTGGGTAGGGGTAGTCTCGAAACCAGCACCGCCGGGCAGGTAATCCATACGGATTAACTCATGAGTGATAGCATCGAACACCGGCGAGAATTTACAAGGCAGAGAGTAGTGATTGTTCTGGGGGTGATCCACTTCGACCAGGTACATGAAGCATTGGAAGAGCCGTCGGTCCTCATTATCACTGTCTGTGCCATACATCCAAGGGTCATTGCAAACGGTGATGCCCGCGGGCAGTTGCAATTTCTCGATTTCGGCCAGTACCGCGGGGTGTTTCATGCACATCGCTTCGATTCCGGCAACTTCATCGATATCAATGGGACCCTATCAAATAGAACTGTTAGTTAAACCCGTTGTTGGCTGCGGGGAGAGCGCTCTGCTTACCTGAACCTCCTTAGGAAGCTCCTTGGCGTAGACAATGGTGCGCTTGTCGGCATTGAGAATAGCCTTGTAGAATGCGCCTGTGTCCAGGCGGTGGAACAGCACATAGAGGAGACGGGCCGGAGGTGGGGGCAGCGGGCGCCGTAAACGCTCTGCTTCGATGTATGCGATAACATCCTTCTTGATAGGCTCATTGACATCAATGCGCTTGTAGCGCAAAGAGACGCCCGGGAAGGTCGCCTCAAGGATGCGCACGGCGAGCTTAATCTCCTCCGGTGTGATTGGGTCAAATGGGTGCAGGCCTTGGTTGGTCACCATTTTGGCGGTGTTGGTAGGGATGGGATATGAGGTGGTTGTGAGGTATTAGAGAGGAAATAACACGAATCCACGGAGAGGAGAGAAGTGAGAAGTGAGAAAGGCAACAGAATTATTAAATGAGAGAATTAGACCCAATGCCTGCACTTAAATATCTTATCTCAATGGGGGGTTCTGGGGCTCCGGGGCCCCGGGGATCTTATCGGGTTACATAAGGTCTGGCTGGACCTGCCTGATTGGGAAAGTAACCAGGGCAGTTGGAGATTGGCTCCAAAATATCAGGGCAACATGGATTAAACATATAAATACATGGCAAAAGTTTACAGAGAAATGAGTCGCTCAATTTAGTCTAATCAATTTTCTAGATTTGTCTCAAAGATTCAATAATCTCAAATATTACGAAGATAGAATTAGAGGGGATCATTGAAGGTGCCAAGTCACCTGATCTTTAACCCACAATTCGGATCTCACGTGAGTGTGGGGTCAGCGTGAAATTGCCCCAATGTGGTTTAGTGGAATTTGCTATCGATAACTCTCTGAGAAACCGACCGGGTTATCGCTGGAGCAGCACATACTTGTCTGAATTTGTCCAATATTTGCGATAAGCATGCCGTCACTAGTACCTGTTAGAGAATCATATCACCCACGCGCTCCTTGACACTATGAATGGCTTTCCTCTGAATGGGTCGGCGCAGTCTTCTTCATTCATACCCAGCCAGCCCACTCCCGCCCCGAAGAAGGGTAGGACACGGCAATCTGGCACGGCATGGACTCGTTCTGGATGCATCACCTGCAAGAAAAGGCGCAAGGCCTGTGATAAGACTAAGCCAGGGTGCGTGCTAGAATTTGAATGTGAATTTCAGAACTAATTTGATTAGTTGCAATAATTGTCTCAAGCTAGGTCGGACATGCGAGGGCTATGGCTCTATATGGGCACAGCCACTAAGTCCATCGGCGCAAGTATTTTCCCAGACGGAAACTTCAAAGCGCCGTCGGCTCAGTGCATCCTCCCCGTCTCAATTCCCTTCGCCTGCGCCGTCTCCGTCCTCGGATGCATGGCTCGAGACTTGTTTATCTCCTGCGCCGGGGACTTCTCTTGGCTGGTCTGTTCCATCTTCTCCTCGGGATTATCTACCATTTGAGGCAGCTATTATTCCGGTCCAAGAAGTAGAGGAATACAGTCCTGGCCCTGGCATTGATTTGCACAGCTCTGTCGCGGTAATCCCACAGCCTCAGGGATATATCAGTCATCTCTCAACACATGAGACTCACTATCTCCAGTATCATGTGGAGCAGGGATCTCGATTGATAGCAAATCTGGAGAGCCATGACAATCCCCTTCGGTCGATGCTGATTCCCAGGGCAATGTCATCACCTCTGCTGATGAAGGCTGTATGTGCCATCTCTGCTCTTCATTTAGCAAATCGCTCCCATGGCTTTGGGGCACATACTGCTGCAGTTCAATACTATAGCGGAACACTCAACGGACTCCGCACAGCACTAGACAAGTGTCCAACGGAGATTCTCCCTGACGATGCCATGCTGGCAGTGGGTCTACTATGCAAATACGAGATCGTGCGAGGTAGCGTTAAGCAGTGGATTGTTCATCTCAATGCATTGCAACGTCTTATCGTTTACCGCGGTGGATTTGCTTCAATGGATCGAGATGCAGCCGAGTTCTTGCGTGGACTGTAAGTGTTGCAACCTGTAGTGTTCATCACCAAACGCTAACATTTTATGTCAACATCTAGATTCGTATATGCCTACCACATGGCCCAGATCAGCAACCACAATCGTATCACTTCTACGGGTATTTCTGTCGATAGTGATATCGGTATCCCAAGAATAGATATATACATTGGATACACCGAGGAAATCCTCAAGTTGTATGCGCGCATTGCAGAGCTGCCTTCCCTCCAAACTGATACGTTGGCTCTTCAACTTAGCGTTGCATCTATGTTTGTCTCTCCCTGTGGTTACAAGAAAACAGTCCACTTGAACGCCTGCACTAACACCCCATCTCAGAAACGAATCCCTCCTCACCTGGTCTCACACTTCAACCCCCTACATAATTCCCCAGGGGACATCACTAGCAACCCTAACTCGACTTCACCTCGTAGCTGAATGTTTCCGCGACGCAGGATTTGTCTATCTCCACTCCATCATGGAGCGCATTAGCAGAACCCCTCCAGATACCTCTCCCACCGCCAGCCCTGGTACTATCGTCAACGCCCAGTTAGAGGAGAGCCCATCTCTCCCAGCACAAGACTGGGTTCCTCTTATCTCCACGCCGAAAAGTGTCGCTGTCGACCGCTGCCTTGGCCGCATTGAAACTTTCCCGCTGGGTGACCACTGCGAGTTCTCGGCACTCACGTTCCCGCTTTTTATATCCGGGTGTGAGAGTGATGATGTAGCGGACAGAGAGGTTGTGCTTCGTTCATTGGGCAAGCTACAGGATAACTTTGGGATTGGGAATGTTAGGCGTGCAAAGGAGCTATTGGGGATCTTGTGGGCGAGACAGGATGCTAATTTTGATGCTCAGTGTGTTGGGATGGGTCAGCAGAAAAAGGTGCACTGGTTAGATATTATTGAGGAACTGGGGTGGGAGTTGATTCTTGCTTAGATAGCGTACGGCAGTGCCCAGGTGGTCCAGATTGCATATTCTTGTGTCTATATTTATAACATTAGGGGCAGAGGGTTTTAAGTTTGGAAGAATGCCACGAGGATGTGATGTTGAGTTGTATATATATACAACATTTAAATATTTATGTGTTGTGTTCCTAAGGAGCTCTGGTCATCTAATATTTTAGATAAACAATAGGGGTCGTTCAATCAACCTTGGCACATCCATAGTTTGAGAGTTGAGAACGATAATTGTTATCTGTGTTCATGTACCTTTTGTATGATAATTCTATACAAAAGATACCTGATCTTGAAAAATTGGTCGGTGATATCCGGCCCCACCTACACGTGGGTCAACACCCTGTGAACCCTGGATTCCGCGGGCTTGGCATAGTCAAAGCGAACTGGCCAGGCGGATAGCCCCGAAGCACTAAAACTAATTCCGTAAAGGGTAAATGCCATAAACGGTCTATTTGTGGAAATTCTGATTCATGTTACTTTTGATAAGCTCTTGAAAAACGTGAAAAGAGAAATGCTAAGAAACTTTCTTTTTGACTCGCTACATTGCTGGCATTGGCGACACTCCATCTCATGGTCGAGATCGATAAAATTCCTTGCTCACAATGTCCCCACTATGACCCAGCAAATCGCCACTGGGGGTGTATTGTGACAGCTTGGAGGGCGATGGCGTGCTAGACTATCGATACTAACGGCCAACTCCACAGCCTCTACTTAAGCGAAGGATTCCAGGCTGCTCGGCGGATTTCAAAGGATATCTCACTACTCCCGTCAAGATGGCAGTCATAACGTCTTCACCGGTGGAGGGCGTCCCGGCCAAGCTCGACGAAAACCCCCCCCATGTTCAGTCAACGACAGGCGATGGAGCACTGCAGTTACTGGAAGCCGGTTCCCCAAGCGTCCTCGACCCCGCGGCATCTAGACGACTGTTGCGCAAGATCGATTTGACTATCATGCCACTGATCTGCATTGTATACTTCCTACAATATCTGGACAAGATCGCCATCAGCTACGCTAGCGTCACTGGAATGCGCGAGTCAGCACACCTCCAGGGCAACCAATTCAACTGGGTGTCGAGTATCTTCTTCTTCGGCCAGCTTGCGTTCGCCTTCCCCACAATGCGCGTGATGCAAGCATTTCCCCTGGCAAAATACGTTGCCGTCAACGTGACTATCTGGGGCACCATCCTGGCCTCCATGGCCGCATGCAAGTCATTTGCCTCCCTGATGGTCTGCCGCACACTTCTGGGTGCTGCAGAAGCCTCTATCGTACCCGCCTGGGTAGTCTTCACCTCGCAGTGGTACCGGAAGGACGAACAGGCTTTCCGCGTCGGTCTGTGGTTCTCCATGTGTGGATTCGCGCAAATGTTCGGCGGCTACGTCGCATACGGCGTCACAACCCATATCGGTGGGGATCCTAGCGCCTCCCTGCGAGGCTGGCAGGTCATTCTCCTGATCCTGGGCCTGCTCACCGTGGTGACCGGCATTCTCTTCTTCTTTCTCCTGCCTGATTCTCCTCTCACGGCAGGCTTTTTGTCCCCGGAAGAAAAGGCAATGCACGCGGAGCGTCTTCGGGGTAACGGACAGGGTATCGGAAGCAATGTCTTTAAGAAAGCCCAGGTTTACGAAGCCCTTACCGACCCGAACACCTGGCTCTACGCCTTCTGGGTCCTGGCGGCAAATGTACCAAACTCCATTGCCACGAGTTTCGGAAACATCATGGTAACGGGCATGGGCTTCTCGAAAACTGAAAGCCTTCTGCTTGTGACACCCATGGGTGCCTATGAGGTGGTGGCGCTGATTGGCCTGACCTATCTAGCAATGAAGACACAGCATCGACTCTTCTGGTGCATTGTGGGCCACATTCTGGCAGTCGTAGGTGCGATTTTAATGGCAACAACCGACAAGGTGCCCGCCCTTATTGGATACTACCTCACCGGAGGTATTCCAATCGGATGGACGACAATTCTTGGACTCACCAGTACCAATGTGGCTGGCTCAACAAAGAAGATCACCGTGTCCTGCATCCAGACGATCGCCTACACTGTCGGCAATATCATCTCGCCACAGACCTTCCAAGCCAAAGACGCCCCAGGATATTTGCCGGCCAAGATTTCTATCTGCATCCTATACTTCATCGTCACACTAGATCTGTGCCTTATCTGGTGGATCTCGCAACGTGAGAACCGCCGACGTGAACAGGAGAAGGAGGCATTGGGCGAGGCGTACGTCGTTCCAGAGAACGTAGAATTTTTGGACCTTACAGACCGGGAGAATCCGGAATTCCGTTATGCGATATGAAGATAGTTTTGTGCCCTTTGAGGTGCGAATTTGTAACAGGTCCGGGACATCTTCCTGCACTTTGTTTCGCCTGGTTTTGGGCTGCCTACAGTAATTAATATTAGACAAAATGTACTCATCTTTCATCAATCATACAAGAGCAACAAAAGCCTGTCAGACGATTGATTATAGAATACTTCTAACCCACTACCCAAGTAATATCGATCACATTTGGTCATCCCAACCTCCAGCCCTGGATGATTCCAACTTCTCTCACCTCGAAGCTGAAAACTCTTCATGGCTAGAACAGCCTAGAATGCACCTCCTAATCTGAGCCTCACAAATGGCACCAGCGGAAATACTCGTATCATCAAGGCAATCCTCTCGTTCTCAGCAAAGTGTCAAGAGACCGCGTATTTAATGTGGTGGAGAAACTTGTAACCTATATCTCTATCAAAACGCCGAGCTAGCCTGCGGACTTCCCAGATAACTATAGCTATATGTTTCCTATTTTAGAAGACTTCATCTTCGTCGAGATCTACGGATCTAATCAAGCCGATACATTTGCCTGTGTTGAGTAGCAACGCCGCAAGATCGCTCAATGGAATGTCACTGAGCCCCTGTAGCTAACTACAGTAACTACTCCACGCACTTTCTTTAGGCGAGTCTGAGCAAATTAGATTTACTTTCGATTGGCATAGGCTTAGTCTCATAGGTTGAATGATCATACAAACTTCATGAAATTAAGCATGCGTTTCTGGTGCTACTGTCCGCGATGTACATAAAGCATACAACGTACACAATAGGCGGAGGATGTATGATATGTAGGACACACAAGGCGCATCTGGATTTCCCTGAATGCTTCGGAAGCCCTCTCTTTGCTTCGTCGCGCTATGGTTGACATTCGCAACTGCATTGACAGGCCACCATAGAGAAATGACCATTTGCTAGGATGGAAGTACAAAGAATAAGGATATAAAAGGCCGTGCCTCAGGTAGCAAGTCGCGGAATTCGAGAAGTGTTGATTACATAAATAAAGGTCAAACGCACGATCAACTCAGCCCCATATTCACTTCATCGCTGAGCCCCCATTCCCTTTCCGCCCTTTCTGTCCCGCCCGCAGCTCGAGTTGACCACCGGTCGAGATGATCTTGTGAGTTCGCCATCTCCTTATCGCGCAAACTGGCGCTGTCACTAGTGGCCACACTTCCTTCGCGGGCATGAGGTGATCTGCGGGAATTTTTGATGCTGATGGGTCGTGAGGCGTCTGCTCTATCGGCTACGATAGATACACTTGAGCTCGTGGCACGCCCACTGTCAACGGGTGGGCCACCAGGAGAGGTCTGCTCTTTGTCCTTGATACCGCTAAACCAGCGCCGACGATTGGATTTGGAGGAGGTGGATGGCGTGATGCTTTGTGAATCGGCGTTATCGTCGTTCTCTTGTTCTTTTTGCTTTTCCAGGGCTAGCGTGAGTCCAGAAATAGTTTCTTCAGAGGCATTCTTGGTAGGTCGAGGTGAGAGGTCCGCTAATTCAGCGTCACGGTACCACTTGCGTCGACGGGTATAGCGATCCCATCCGTCTTGACCTCGGCGACCATCATTCCACTAGGGTTCTATTAGAAGGTAATACAACGAAGCAGAGAGAAAGAAAGCACCAACCTTGTTGTCATAGTAGATCCATCCTTCACCGGTTGATCCCTTCGAGTCTGACTTTCCATTAAAGTTGTCCGCTCCTTCAATGCGCCATTCACTTCCCTCCACCCAGCGCCATTTAGCATCTCCGGTTTGAACATCTGGTAGCTCGAAAGAATCCTTAGGATTCACCACGTTCATATGCTCGTCTGTCCAGGGAGCACGTTCCGCCGGGAACAACGAGTAAGTCCACCCGATTCCCAGCCAACGGCGCTGATTCTCATAGACAACAAACGTGAACCGCACACCTGCGTTGTTTGTCCGCCGTCGAGTTGAAATATTTAAGCCTTGCTTTTCGCCCTGGGCTTGGGCCGGGGCCTTTTGTGGGCTGCTCGGGAGATCGGCCACAGAGAGTCCCGTGGCTGCGGCACAGAGGCGACGCACGGCTCGAGACCGCCACAGAATGACACGCGAGACTCTGGCGGGTCGGGAATGGTAAGTCAGAAGGATAGTGCCGACGGCCATGACGACGCGACGTGTGGTGAGTATGTAGAATGGGGGTAGAGTTAGACCGATCCACACAGGAGTAACTAATAAGATGCGGATGAATAGAGCTGTCAGCGCAGGTTTGGTAGTGGCCGATGTAGGAGTGCGCTGGGTGGATAGGAAGTCGGTGAGGTCGAGCAGAGGCTCGAGGAGGATATTGCATCTAGTTGTGAAGATGCGAAGTGTCTCAACAATTTCATCAAGACTCTTTTGATGACGCAGTGAGCTATCTGGGGCAACTTTCGTATTGTGCTTTTCGCCCGTTGAAGTAGTAGATGATAGAGGCGAGTAACGACGTCCATACATGCCGAGGATCAACGCGACCACGACCAGGATCGGTCCTGCCCAAAGAATGATGGCATCGCCATATAGCACGATAGTCCAAAAGATGGCCACCAGCAGGAAGCTCTGCCATGGGTCTCCAGAAGTCCATGTTAGGAGCCCAGCAAATTTATTTAGAGGAAGTAGGAACGGGTGCGAGTAGGCTAGGGCTCGAGTGATAGCCGGTGGTGTGGCCACTAGGAGAGGTGATTTGCGATGCACGATGACACTGGAGCGTTGGCGCGAGGTCAGAGCCGAGCCGGTAATCGTTGATGGGGAGAAGGCTGCGACCGTCGGAGGTTGAGAATCCGACTGGCCATGATCTTGTGCGTTCGATGAGGGTGCCATGGAGTCTATCCACGGAAGGTTATCTGTTTTTCTATCAGTGACGGGGCTCTTAAGGAGAAGCCTTATCAAATATCATACCTAAAGCTGCCATCCAAGCATGGACAGGTCATAGAGGGACAATGAACTCATCATCTGGAATGAGTGAATATTTAATATGATCTTTTCGTTCATGTTCGGTCCAAAGAAGATCTGCGGGGAGATCGAAGTTGTGGACATGTGACTCTCGGCATATAGTGCAAAGGGTTCTGATGTTCGTTTTTCTTGTATTTTTTTCTTGTTTAGACTGGATAACCATGTGGTATGTAGATGATCCATATAGTAAATAAAACTCACCTTATAATTTGTCTTAAAATCTCAATTTCAAATGGCTTTGACTATGTTTTATACACTGTCCTCTATACTCATGCCCGTGCCTGGAGCTCTCCCGACGCTAAAACCCGCAGCCGAAATTTTCCCCTTCTCTTCTTTCTCCCTTCAACCTATAACATCGTGATCGCCTCCTCTACGGCACTTTCTCAATGGTATGTCCATTCATCTTTTCATTCCTCCTATTTCCAAAATTAAAACTAACAATCTGCTAGGCTCACCGCATTGTCTCTCAAGTCGTCGTGACCGGAGCCCGGGTCTTCGGCCGCGCCTTCGCCGAAGCCTACAAACAAGCCCAGGCGTCCGGCAAATATGCTGGCCAGCAAAAGGCAGCCGGAAAGTCCAGTACCACCTCGAGCGTAACCATCGATGAAGCCTGCAAAATCCTGAACGTCAAGCCTCCGGCCTCCGGCGAACACGACCTCGAACACGTTATGACCCGATTCAAGAAACTGTTTGATACCAACAACCCTGAAAAGGGCGGCAGCTTCTACCTGCAAAGCAAAATTCTGCGTGCTCGTGAGCGGTTGGAAATGGAGTTCCGCGAGCTTGAGCGCAAAGCTGCGCACGACAAAGAATTGAAGGAAGGCTGGAACCCCAAGGTCTACAAGGATAAATGAACACGACAATAAGTGCGGTTCTCCGGTTCCCCAGGCCTCCGGTTTTCCTACGAGCACATCTACGCTTTCCTGCGACAGAAGCCTCCGACTCCTACCGGCTTCTTTGTTTTCGATCTGCTCGTCTTTCTTGTTTTGGCATAGCATGGCGTTTTGGGTTGTTGGAGAAAGACGCCTTGATTTTCTATATGGGGTCTTTCTCTCTGGTATTATAAGATGGTCCCCAATCCCCTTCTCGGGCATCATTTCCGGTTGGAAGTGGAAGTGCTGCCTCCATCTTCGACCTTCTCTTCGACCTTCTCATCGACCTTTCGGTCTGTGTATATCATTTGTGATGCGCCGCGTTCCGTTGACCCCCTTCTCCACTCTCAATCGGAAAGGATTCATGTACAATAGCTATATACTTGCATTAACTTGTGTGATGTCCGATCTAGTGTCCAATCTAGACTCATCTACTGTTTATTCTTCGCACATGTACATTGTAGTTCCCGGAATCTGCACTCGACTTTTTCTCTTTTTTTGCCACTGCCGCCTTCAGGGACATCTTCAATTTGTTCTGTACTTGCATCTACCAAGGGGCCACATGAAATCTGAACCAGTCAACTAAAAACCTACAAAAGAGGAGATGTAACCCAAAGCCGAGCGGATCATGGCCACATATCCCGATCTGGGGTGAGTCCCCCGCCATAGCGCCATCCGGAGCGGAGCCCGACGAGGGGTTCTGCTTTTTTTTAGAGAGAAAATACAGGCAATGCACTTACCATTCAAAAAAAGACTTCAAGACTTCCCCAATTAACCGGTCTCCGAGAGATAACCCATACATCCATAGCCAACCATTCGGCATTGATAACTTTGACCTCCCAAACCACACACCATGCGCCCCTCCACCCCACTGTCCGCGGCCCTGCCGCCGCTGATAATGGGCACCGCAACCTTCAACAACCAATATAACGCCGACCCCTACGCCCTCCCAACAACAGAACTCGTACAGCGCGCACTGTCACGCGGTATCCGCGCCTTCGACACATCCCCCTACTACGGCCCCGCAGAAGAACTCCTCGGCCGCGCCCTCGCAACCGAATTCATTCGAACCAACTTCCCACGGGAGACCTACCACCTCCTCACCAAAGTCGGGCGCATAGCCGGCTCCTCATTCGACTACTCGCCGCAATGGATCAGACACAGCGTGCGACGCAGCCTGCAGCGCCTGCACACAGACTACCTGGACGTAGTGTACTGCCACGACGTGGAGTTCGTGACAGCGGCGGAAGTGGTCACGGCGGTGCGGGAGCTGCGTCGTCTCCGCGATGAAGAGGGTGTGCTACGCTACGTCGGTATCTCCGGCTACCCGGTCGACACGCTCAGCGAGCTGGCGGAGACGATTCTCCGTGAGACGGGCGAGCCGCTCGATATCGTCATGTCGTATGCCAACTTTACTTTACAGAACACGCGGCTGCACTCGCACGCCCTGCCTAGGTTGATTGCGGCTGGCGTTGATGTTGTTCCGAGTGCATCACCGCTGGGGATGGGATTGCTTCGTCGTGATGGTGTGCCAATTGGCTCGATGGGCGATTTCCATCCCGCTCCTAATGCGCTGCGGAGTGCTATTCGTAGCGCTTCGGATTGTGCTTTGCAGCATGGGGAGAAGCTTGAGGTTGTTGCGATTCGGTTTGCGCTGGAGGCGTGGCTGCGTGTTGGTGCGCGGGCTGGCGGTCTCGGTGCGCCCCTTGCTCGTGCTGTGGATGCTGATCCTGGGTTCTTGTCTGTGGCTAGTATGGGCACGGGGAGGAGGCTGGGTGTGAGCGTTATGGGCGTTAGTAATATCGCTGAGCTGGAGGAGACTTTGCGCGTGTGGCATAGTATCGTCGATGGACTGGAGAATTGGAATGAGGATGACGACGCTTCATACTTTGATACTGAGTTGAAATCACCTGGACTGTCGGCTCCTAGCCTGGATGCTTCGAAGGGTGATATTCCCACGGAGTCGAATATCCTCACGCCCCAGGAGGACCTTGTCACGGACCGTGCCTGGTCTCATGCACGCGGGGTTCATATCTTGCAGCTGGCGCGAGAAATTCGGGGTATCTTGGGTACAGAGTGGGTTGATTATGTCTGGGCCAGTCCGTCACCAGACTTTGTGAATTCATTGTCTGATGAGCATATTGCTGCTGTGCGACAGATCGAGGCTGAGGAGAGGATAGTACAGAAGCCATCTCTCTCTATATCTGATGCGGCTATTACGGAGGATCATATGCTGACACCACCGTCAGATGTGAAAAAGCAGCTAGAATAGAATCCAGAAACAGAACTTTATTCACATGTCGAGAGACAGCTTCTGTGCCGCCTTCCAAATTTTTCTCGTATCTCCTATTAGTATTTCCATAGATCTGGGTAAGGTGCAGATATCCTGGTAGGCAGGAATGGACTTAGCAACACGTGGAGATGGGCCCACCGTCCGATAGCAAAAAGGCAAGTTCGGCCTATAGCCCTAAGCCCGGGCTCCTGATACCCCAGTCCTCTCCCAGAAGTCGCATGTAGCGCTCTCTGGGTGAGAAGGAAGGCATGGGAAGGAGAGGGCAAAGGAAAAGCAAGAAAGATAAACGCCAACAAACATAGATCCACGCTGGGCATGAATCCATGATCATCGGGGGGTTTCATTGGAATCACTAACAGCATCCCATGTAGGGACCAAAGAACTGTAAGAACTAAATGCTCGTCGAGGGGATCGAGAAAGCATTAGACGTTGAGGCGCCGGATCGATCTGAACAGACGGTGAAAACAAGATCATCCAGGGTTTGAGATTGTCGAGGCTTATCCACATTGAACCTGGCTCTCGATCGAATTAGATCGAAAACCGACTTCAACATTCAGATAGGCTTAAGCAATCGTAACCGAGGGACAAGTTAACAGATCCTGACGAAATCGAAGTCCGGGAGAGAATCCTAAATAGTAAGTTACTTTTTTCGTCTCAGGCTCAAAGAACGCTCGTTCTCGGTTTTCCACCAGTCATTCGCTGCGCTTCTCGCCACCGAGAAGTACAAGCACACACAGTTTTGGCGAAGCAAATGCGAAGATATCACCAACCCCACCATACTGCTATTGGACACATCCCTCCTCTCTTCCGCGTGCAAATCACCAAACCATTCGAAGTAAGGGGTATCATCATACAAAATAAAGCATACAACAGAAACCAAAAGAAAGTCGTTGCGGGCGTAGAAATGGAGACTCAAATTTATGCCAAGGCGAGAAGTTTCTGCTCTCTTCTGTCCAAGTCCGCGTTCATCTGCTCATCGGTCTCGTAACCTGCATGGCGGCGAGCTTGGCGGAGGCTGAGGGTATTAGGAAGCTTTTTGAGATCGGGCCTCAAGCGTTTGAGTCTAGCAGCACGCTCCTGACACAACTGACGTCTCGTCTCACCTTTCCGAGCTTTAGCAGATTTGGCTTCGGGTCCGGGGGCTTCATCAGAAGAAATGTCTTCTGGTTCCGATTTCGTACCCTTCGACTTTGCCTTGAGCTTTTTGGCAGGCTTGCGGGCTGGTGGCGCTGGCTGTGGGGAGCAAGCCCCGTCGACAGGAGGGGGAGGAGGAGGGGAGGCTCCGTTAGCAGGAGGGGATCCCGGCGGCGGAGGCGGAGGCGGAGACTCCCTGTAACGGGCAAACCTCTCTTCTGTCATGAACACCTGACGGAGCTGGAAGCGTTGCTCGATGTATTCATCGAAGTTCGCCGCAATGATAGGTTCAAGAATACTCTTGTTTGATCCTTGCACGAGTGCAAGATATTCCATGCGATTCTTCAGCGCAGTATGGGCATTAGAAAAAGCTCTGAAGATCAATCCAATTTCCTTTGTGCCACCTGAGATGTCGTTGTCTCGGTTATTGGGATCTTCGATTGAGAGACGATCGGGATTGCCGAAATAATAGCCCTGTTTGACATGATCAGCTGACTAGTTGACAGTAAAGTAAACCAAAATGCGCTTACCTTGTTGAAATAGCCTGGAGGGTCCATCCGAATGGCCAGTTTATCATACAAGAATTGCTTCCCGTAGAAATTGAAAAAGTCAAGCAAAATTGTTCCTAGGTTTGGCTGCGTATGGCCCTGGGGCAGATGCTGGAGAATACTTGTGACCAAGCAAGTGATAGAGAAACCTCCTAGTCCACCAGTGGGGACTTCGTTGAGGCCGCGGATCAACAAGAACTGCTTAATTACGGCCAGGATAACCGGCATCATCGGATACTGGGTTTTCCATTTCTGGAATGTATCGTTGGCGAGCAAGCCACTGTCATTGTCGAATGACAAATCCACTCGCAATCCGGTCAGCTTGTCCACCCACTTGAGAATCGGTACACGGGCAGAGGCAATGCATTCGATCGAGTTAGGAACAGCAATATTTGTGCTCTTAAGGAAAGCCGAAAACGCGTAGATTTGGCCCTTCCTCTCTCCGAATGTTCGAACTCCCGTGCGTAAAAATGTGTGAGAAAGTAACACCAGATCAATATCAGCCGTGGGAAGATAGAGACCCGAGGCAAAAGAACCAAAGGCCCGGATTGAAACGTTATGGTATCGTTGTTGGAATGCAGTCTCCAATCGATTGACAAGATCTGCACGGACAATGTGTTCGAATTCTTGTGGCTTGGCCCAGTGATAGAAGCTGAGAATCTCATTATGCAGCCTGGTTCAGATGTTAGAGAGGAAACAGAAAGAGCGCGAAGGATAGTACTGACTGGGTTCCCACGTGCAAGGAAGCTGGAGTGCCCTCAAACCAAGGCGTGCCTGTGTCTTGGGAAAGTGGTTTCCATTGATCGATGACGGAGCCATCGTAGTTAAATCTGCTGGCAGGCTTTCCAGTCTTTCGGGAGTATCCTTTCATCTCATCCTCACGGGTTCGCTTTCGGCTCGCAATGGCGGGATCCAGGACTTCCTGAGCCTTTGGCCCTCTAGGGGCGTTATCAGGAGCCTTGCTCTGAGTGATCTCCGGTTCGAATGACATGCCGAGAGAAATGAAGTCTGAGTTCTGCTTGACTGCATCCGTTTCGTCTATCTTTGCGGCAACTTCAAGTCTCGCCTTGCGAATCAGCTTGACAACATCCACCCTTTTGTTTGTAGTCTCGGCCGGAGGCGGTAGCACAGTGTAGGGATCGGGGTTTGACCATTTCGGAGCAGGAGGGGTTGGAGCAATGTCTTGAGGCCCATCAAGAGCTAGCGCACGCCTCTTACGTGGTCGCTCAGCGTCGGAGTCATCAGACATGTCCATTTCTGCCTCTTCGCTGTCGCTCAAAGTGGAAAGTTCGGCAAACTTGAGTTCAGGTTTAGTGTCGCCCTCAAGCCGTTCGGGCGTGCTTTCCCTCTTCGAGGACAACAACGGTCGGTCCGAGGTCGCTGGTTTCTGGTACCGGAAAGTGAACTCATGGCGCGGATTAGAACGCGAACCACGAGGATTAGAACTTCCTCTGAACTGGAATGGGGCGAATGGAGGCATTGGCATTTTGAATAGCTGCGGTTAAGCAGCAAAAATGCAGACGCGTGGAGGAAAGGGAATCAAAGATTTCCAGTTTCGACGCGCGAAAAAAAGCTCTCCGAAAAAGTCAGGCGGAGGGAAGGCGGTGACGGACTTGGTCGCACCTTCCACGTGTGTGCCCACGCTACGAAGTATACGAGACATTCATAGACTTAATCTTTCAGATGTCGACTTTTAATTTCTCTTTGAATGTGTCTTGATGCCCTCCTCTAGAATATCAATCAAATCATGTTGCACTGCCATCTCAGCAAAGCTGATACGATTTGTTGCCCATTCCAACCAACCCTCAACTCTAGCAGTGATTGTTCATCGGAGTGCCAAAAGGCAGTGGCTCCACAGCAGCTGCAGAATTCTCTATATACCCCTGGTGAATCCCATGCTGCCGCAAGGTCCCTGCAGTGAATATAAGCGGTGTCTTGTCTGCATTATTGGAGATGTTGGATTTGGGCACAAATGCCCAGGTCTGGATGGAAGATCCACTACCCAGTCGACAGCTGTTACCTTTTCAGGTTCCTACAATATATTTCGTATCACCATCCCGCAACCACCATTTGATGTTATCGGGGCTCGCTCCAGACCCGGTGTAGTATGGAACTAGGAGACCTGACCATGGTGAGGACGCTTGTAAGGATGATCCATCGGGCTTTGTGATACAAAACTCAACTACTTCACAGAGGCAAAGCGCCCGCAAGTTCTGGCTTGTTGATGTATATTCCACCGAGTTTATTGATTCTCAGTTAGAGCCCTCGATCCTTGCTTGAGGCGTGTAATTTGCATCCTGTTACGGTGGATTTCATTCCAGGAAGTAAGTAGTATCGCTGCTTTACCCGTGTTCAACCGCTCGGATCGCGGTAACGTTCTTTGCTGCTAACAAACCTGAGGCAGCTAGTTGCAAGTGAGCAAATACTTGGGCTCTGCATGTCTTACAGAAAAGGCGGCTCACGCGGTTAGACTGTTGATATTCCTGGAGCCCATATAGTCCCGGTGGCTCAAGCTGGAGGAGATAAAACACTGAGGATAACTGCCCAGTCACCATTCGACAACCATTGCAATGGCATAATTGGAGTTTGAATTGGTCGGTGACAGAATCTAATTGGATAGATAAAGCTACGTTTCCGCATCTGCAAGCAATAGGAATAGTCATGACTTGAGGACGCTAATAATTTCGATATTCCAAACATTCTCGAAGCCAATGCGTTGGCTATGTGCGTAAGCGGGGACAGAAATATGCTCACAAGTGTTAGGTGGAATGAGATGCAAGCAATGAGAATTCACTCAAGTTGTCTGACCCTCCGACTCGACGTATCCCGGGAAGTCACGAGTATATAAGTTCCCGGTCCCATCCCTCCTCCCTCCTTCCCCCCACCTCGCCTTTACAACCAACACAACTTCAAAAGCTTCACAAGTTTTTACCACTCCAAACATACAAAATGAGTAAGTACTTTCATCTTCCATGTTATATGTGACTTCACAAACTAGTGAAGAACCGCGCTTTGTCCCGGCCTGATTTCCGAAATGGCGGGGTCATAGCGGGGTTGCCCCTCGTTGTACTTCACCTTGGAATTTCTTTCAATGCTGATCATTATGATAGCCGACCACGGATGCAGCTGCGGTTCCTCTTGCCAGTGCCCTGCCGGCTCTTGCCACTGCCCTGTACGTGTGATTCCCTCCTTTGATGACATCTGGCTGACCCCAACCCCTCAATTTTCTTAGAAGAGATAAATCACCCCATATGGGCACGAGGGTTCAATTTTAATCTTCCGATGGATATGAGCATGCAGTGAGACGGAGGATGTTTGATTTGGGTAGCTCCGGGCCGTGTTTCTCGGGGCTGCATGTCATGTCATTAAACAGGGGGTCGTAGTGAATGACATGCGGTTGCTCAATCACTCTTATTCCTTGTAGAACAAGTACCTTGTGGGCATCAGATCTAAAAATTGGGTCTTCAGATCGGTATACATCAACCTTGGTAGACATATACCTACAACATAGATCCCCGAAAAGCGTCCTGAGCGGAGAATAGTAGGCACATCTAACATACACAACTTGTACATGGCATCTATGGAGCACCTCGGTACATGCTCGGATCAAGCCACCCATAATTTTTTCAAAAACATAGCCCGGGGGAAAATACAATTTACAACATAGACATACCACCGAGTCACCGAGAATCTTGTTTGATACAATATCAGGCATCCTTCCCAACCCAACCACACAGTCCACCAAGTGATCATTCCATCGCCACATTGACCAGATAAGGAAATGCCCTTCCCGTCCTTCCACTTGGTTCGATGCGGCATTTTCACTATTTCCAACATCAAACTTTTCTAGACCCCAACACCTCTGGTGCCGCGTCGAGTCAAGTGTACAAAGGAAGAAGGAATAAAAAGCGAGACTTGGTTCTGCACGAGTCCAAGAACAGTAGTATGAGATCGGAACCAATCATAATCATACATGATGCACCTCGGAGAGCGTCTGTGATATGCTCTGGTGTGATATGCTCTGGTGGCTTCCAAGATGCAGCCTCCCCACTTTCTTGTGCCTCGCTGGTTTGTTTCTGGCTCTCAGTCAGACCCCAAGGAGTCTGTGCCCGTCGACAATGAGGCCCAAACGCACAAGATAGTTGTCTCCATGCCACGTACATTGTACAAGCTGAAATACCTCCCAAAGTCTGTGTTATCAGATCTTGCCTCTTGGCACATAGTATCCACGGTTTCTTTCTTTGAATGGATATTACCCAATGCATTATGTAGTGACATGATCTAATGCCGGTCTCAAACTGGCTTCGGGAGCTAATACAACCTCAGCATGCAGGTGCACCTCAAAGAGCGTCTCACCCGTCATACAGTTTTGGTACACAACTACGGGGTACTCCATACCCCAAAAGCAGTCAAGTAAAACGCGAAAGCCGAAGCACCCTGGCATGACTCCACCAAGGTGGGTTATGAACGTATACAAAGTACGTCTCAGGTAATCCAAGGCTACCAATGAGGTTGGAAAGCACCCCTCCTTCCAAGGTCCCCAATTCGCGCAAACTTCGCCTCATAGGCTGCCACGACAAATAGTCCGAGCCGAAACCGCTGCAGGCGCCAAAAATTGCACACTTTCCTTTGAATACGACGTTAACCCTAATTCGCTCTAGTTCTTACCGTCCACACACCTCCCGTACACATGTTGTATGTATGACGGTACTCATGAGATAATAGGCCCGTCTCGAAACCGGTGGATCAAACATGGCATGCAGATCTACGTCGTACCCGAACGTGGCAGTCATCGTGGCATGATGAAGGTCTTAATTTTAATAAACAACACCAATAGGGAACTTTCCCGCTGCTACATATTGTAATATATTCGATGTCTTTTTTGCCTTCACATGAAAAGCCCTTCATATAGCAAGTATCATATGATCAATGGAACATTCACTCGAGATCTTCAGGTAAGCATTCCCAGCAAATAATGTAGGCGAAGATGACCATATTTGGCAAAGCGTAAACAACCCCATGCAGTTGCTCCACAAAATAAACCCTGCACAATTCTTAGTCTTTGGATAGTCTAGCCATATTCTTCGCAGGAACCCGGTCCGAGCACTATACAATCTGATCTACTCCGTACTCCCTTCAAATCCTGATTAACCTGATCACGGTGTACTCACTATAGTACCGAGCAAACACCGATAGAGATAACATTTAGACTTCACAGAAGAGAATATATCGGAGACTAACCTTCTCACCGGTCATCTCTGCGCCCTCTCTGCCCGAATGGGGCTTCGGATTTTAAAAGTTTACATCATCGGCGGACCCCGATAGGCTCCGCTTTATTGGCGAGCGGTAGAGAAAGTTGGATATAGTACTTTTTCCAGCGGATAGCGCGTGAAAATAGGCCGAAGAACATGATAGGGTGGCAAACTGAACGGGGTTTGGGGGATCCGGAGTGGAATGCAGGACCGGGCTCATTTGACTCGACCACGCGATACGATGAAGTGTGGACGGGGCACCGCGGCGGCGTTACTACGCCTTGTATTGGATGGAGGCGCATGATAGATGGGAAAAAAGAATGATCTGCCGTGTTATTATTGACCGGGATAAGGTAATAGTCATGGATTTCAGAGCTATAAAGTAGGCCTCATCTCCTCCCCTTGTTGGACTTTTCTTTCTCTATCCAAGCAATCTACATTCAAACACTACTTTCAAGCTCTTTTCAAGGTTCTTTACCTACCACATCTATATTCACCATGTCTCCCTGCGCCTGCAACTGCTGCTCCGGCGACTGCAAGTCCTGCGCTTGCTCCACCTGCACTGTATGTCAATGCTTGCTCATTCCGTGTCTTATAAGCACCATTGCTTCGAGTGGAATGCAATACTGGGCCAAAAGATAGACTAACAGCTTTTTCTAGCACTAAGCCGGCTCACATGCCTCAACCACCGCCGTCTTCCTCCAATACAACCCATGCCAGACCCGGGCTCCCACTGCTATCGAACTAGTTAGGGTGCGGGCGTCTTCATTGTCGAGGTTATGAGATAACTCAATTGTGATTCTTTATGATCAAGATGATTGTGTGCTAGGATCTGGGGATAGGGCTTGGAGCCTTGTGGATGGGGTGTCAAGTTTATATGAGTTCAGATTCGATCTCATGTGTGTTCTTGTGATTTAGTTTTCAGGCAACTATAAATCTGGTTATATTGTTATCTGTGGTCTCTAGTAACATCCTATGTATGCTTCAGTAAATGTAAGTTGTGCATACTCTTGGAATGAGCCGTCCGTCTACATACATTATGTAGGCTCCTTTCACATACGTTGTGTCGAACCCCGATCACTCACCGAGAGACATGTGCATACTTTAACAATGCAGGTGTAAGGAACAAGAACAGCATTGTATAAAAGCGCTCAAATTGTAATTCGTTCCAACCAATTGGGATGCATCTGAAATAAACATTCCATACATATGTATTAACATATCTCTAGATCTAATAGCCGTCACAGCTCGTCTTTCGAGCGAGGCGCAGCATTACCTGACTCCTCACCACCTGGACAAGCAGCCGGCGAGGTAACAAGCATGGAGTACACGCACTTCTCCTCTTCCGCTGTCTTCAAGATCTTGTTCTCCTCACCGCACTCCAAAATCACCTTGGTCGACCGGTTAGGTCCATTCCAGCAAGACTGGCCGCTGTTGTACTGAATCGTCATCTTCTCAACATTGACGACCTCGCCAGCCGCATTGACTTCTTCCACGCTGGTAGTACCAACATTTGAGAACTTGCCCATGGACACGGAGTTTCCTCCTTTCCTCTGGTTCTGCTTGGTCGACTCAAGGAAGCAATGCTCGTACGTGTACTCACCCGCATCCTGGGTAATACAAACTCCCTTAAGGGCGCGGAAGATGGAGCTAGGGCCATAGTCCTGCTCAAGGTCGGCACGCTGGTCGCGTAGCTTGTTCTTGAGACTTGTTACAGAGTCTTGCGCGGCCTTGAAGGCCTCGCGTGCCTGGGTCACGGCCTTGGATTCCGAGGTAGAATTCTCATCGGCCTTGGGCAGAATGCCTTTTTCTACAAGGAAGCCCTTGACGGAAACGATCCCGTCTTCAATGAAGCTGACAAGCGATGGTGGGAGATAAGCAGCGAGCTTGTACACTACAGTTGCCCGTTAGTAAGCTTTACTGGTTGTCAAAAGAAACAAGGAAATAACTCACCTAGATCCAAGTCATTGCATCCATCCTCCTCATTATCCCAGTGCTCCCAGTTAATACCATTTTCCTCGCCGTCGGCCTTGGCAATCTCGTCCAAGTCACGGTCCACGGCACCGTTCACACCCTCAGTGCCTTGCTCACGAGCTGCGTAGTCCTCATAGCTACGGACAGCACGTTTGACACCCTCATCATTGAAGTTGGGGTTATATTCGACCTTGAACTTAGCAAGAATGTCCTCAAGCTCTTTCACCCGCTCGCGGGCTTCATCCCGCTGGCGACGCACATCGACCAACGCATTGCGTAGTTCATCAACACGGGCCTTGGCCAAGTTGGAAAGGGCAGTGACCTTGCCTTTACCCTTTCCAGTGCGGACCACCTTACTGTCCTGCTCCTGGGTGAGCTTCAGATCAGCCTCAAGGTTTTGTTCCTTGAGCTCAGCGCCCTGAACCTCGGCCTCTAGCACAGCGATGTGATCCTCAATCTCCCGCTGCTGGCGACCAGCATCGACGAGAAGATCCTTCTTCTTCCTCAGGGCAGCAGTCATCGACTTTTGGTTCTGCTCTTCCTGCTTCCGCCATTGCTTGCCAATCTCCTTGCATCGGTCTTCACACTTCGTACCCCCAACGCGAGCCCACTCATCACTACCATCGCAGCACTGCTCGTAATCACAGATACCGTCGTTGATACGCTGGAATGGAACGTATGATGGCCGGTGGCCCTTGTTTTTACAGTAGAATCCCGGGAGGGCGAGTGCGGTATCCAAATCGCTATTGCCGGGTCGGTCGGCCACTGTTAGCGGCGAATTGCGTGAGATGTGCGCGCACGCAGACGTGCCGGGCTCGTCGCTTCCGTCGGGGCAGTCACAGTAGTCATCGTTGACGGCCGAGAAGGGGATCTTGACCGAGGGATTCGAGATACAGGTGAACGTCGTCGAGTCCTGGTAGAATTTGGCAACTAAGGATAGTAAATTAGTATAGTGTCCAAGAGAAAATGAATCAATTGCCTATCATAGATCACTGCTACACGAACCGGCTGCAGAAACGCTAGTGTAGATCTAAAAGATAGGGTTCAAACACTCACATTCTGGGCCTAAGCCACGGGGACGAGCAGGCTTGTCACTACTAGCCTGGGCTAACAACCCAGCGGCAGCCAGCAACAACAACGACTGAGGGAGTCTCATGCTTAAGGCATTGAGATTTGTTTGTGGAGGTGCGGAGAGAGCTTCTGGCCAGCTGTTGATAGCGGGCCCGGCCTGGATCTAATCAGTGCTGAGTCAGCACGCTATCTTTCCAACTCTATCGTGGCGAGATGGGAGCATCCTACATCAACCGCATCGCAAACATGGGTAATGACGGTGGCAGGTGAGTGACTCTGTTAAAGATGTGCTACAGACTTGAACTTTCTAACACAAGGCTTTCTAGTATTCCGACTCGTCGAGAGCTCGTCCGCGAAGCAGCCCGTGCCCCGAGCACGGCGCAAGTTAAAGAAACCCAGCGCGAGCAGCAAGAACACTCCTGGACTACCTGTCCGCTCTCACACAAGTCCCTATCCCGGCCAATTGTATCAGACTCAGTCGGGAATCTTTACAACAAGGACGCTATACTTCAGTTCCTGCTCCCCGGCGACGATGTCGAGGGCATCAGCTCCAAGGCCGACTGCGAAGAGATCCTGTGCGGACGAGTGAAGTCGCTCCGGGATGTCGTCGAGATGAAGTTCGAAATTGACACCGAACTCACCGAGCACCCTTCAGGCCGTGCTTATGCGCCCCGTGAGCGCCGCGAGGGCTGGATCTGCCCGGTCACCGCAAAGCCGTTGGGCCCGAGTGTGAAGTCTGTGTACCTGGTGCCGTGTGGACATGTGTTTGCTGAAGAGGCTATCAGGCAGCTCAAAGGCGACAAGTGCTTGCAGGTAAGAATTATGCCTTTGATACAAAGCGGAAATAGTGGCTGATATGTGTGTGCTAGTGCAACGAGTCCTACACCGAAGATAACATCATTAACATCCTTACCACCAAAAAAGAAGACAAGCAACGTTTGATGGCACGAGGCCAGAAACTTGCCGAACAAGGCCTCACACACTCCCTCAAAAAGGCCCCCGGCTCAAAGAAGCGCAAGAAGAATGCCACTACCGAGGGTGTCACTGACGCTCCCGGTACCATAGAGCCTGCTGGCTTGGTTGTACCCAAGCAATCCCCAAATACCAAAAGCCGAAGCAACACTTCCACGCTGGTGCCTAGCACTGCTTCTGGGAATGGAATCAAGAACGCTGCTACTTCTTCGCTCACTGCCCGTGTGTTGGCGGAGGAGAATGAGAAGAAGAAGCGCCGGAAGATGATGGGTGGTAATGAGAATCTCGAGAGTCTTTTCACCAAGAAGGACAGCGGGTCCAAGAATCGTGATTTCATGACCAGAGGATTTTCTATATCATGAGCTGGAGCTGTTCCATCTTTCTGCTGCGCAGGAGTAGACACTAGGCCTAAATGAAGTGCCTTTGCTTTTCAACGTGACCCAAGGTCTTGGGGTGGGTGGTGTTTCATTTCCGGAGTTCATAGGGCTTTTGATGTTCTTCAATGACTGATGGTGACTACAGCATTGTTTGCTGCCCAGGTGGGGGCTAGACTAGTAGACACACTGTACATTCCAAAATTAACATGTACAATTATCTTAACTCACTTGACATGACGAAACGAAACAGGGACAAAAATGCAATTCAGTCAACAATTCTAATGTACAAAAGATTGCTCTCAGATAAAGGAAAAGGGATGCCTCCAACATTCTACAAAACATATAGAGAGGCCTAGGCATTCAGCTCAGTCTTCTTAGCCTGCTTCCAGGGCGGTGGTTGCTTCTGACCCAGGCTCTTGGTAATCAAACCACTCTTGTAGAGTGAAGAAACAATAACCTTCTTGCGGCCAAGATCTTCATCGTTGTCATGGCGAGTCTGACGGACATCGAGAATCTTGACGTTAGACAATTCAGCGGCGCCGTTCTTGTCCATAAGCTTATGGAGAAGCACGGGTGTCAATCTGGTAGTCTTTTTGCGAAGTGCCTCTTGTGCGCGGAAGACATCTCCGGTAGTGGTGGAAGAGGTGATGGTGAAGTCAGAAATATGCTGAGACATCAGTTTGGAGAGGCGGGCGAAGAACTGAAATGTGGTTGTTAGTGATGTTGGCCATAAAAAAAGGTCGAAGGGGGGATACGAACAACAAACTTGACGTTTCCATCAGCCAGCGACAAAGAGCTAAGGCTGTTCTGCATCTGACCCTTGGACTCTGCGCCATACAGGCGATCTCCCTGCTCGCTAGCTGTCTTCAATTTCTTCTGGAAAGCGACGTCGCCGGCTTTGCCGTCCGCAACCCCCGCTGCATTGCGCAGAAGAGATTCCATTGTCTTAATGTCGGGGAATCGGAGACGGTCGCCCCAGTTACCAGATTGACCTTCAATCTTAACCGACTTGAGCTGGGCTTCGATAGCTCGGCTGCTGTTCTTGCTGACAACAGTGACCTTTTCACCCAAAATTTGCTTCAACCCAATCTCCACGGCAGCTTGGTGCGCAGCCTTCAAGTACGGTAAAGGTCGCGGGTTGTGGTACCATCTGTTCGATAAGTCAAGAATGGCATCGTCAGCAAAACCATCGATAAATCAAACCAGGATTCAGAGGCATTGAATTAGAAACTCGGATCGAACGTACGGTTTGACTCTATCAGCATATCCCTTCGAACCCTTCAGACGCCATTCTTTCTCCTTGAGATAACCAATTCTGGGCATTCCCTCCCAGGTCAGGTTCTCATCGATCTCTTCAGATCGTGCTTGACCCTCTTCAAGACTGAACGCCTCCTCTTTAACGGGCTCTCCGGGACTCAGACCAGCCCCAGGCATTATCTGACTTCCAGTATAAGGATCTGCTAGGCCTGGGGGTTTGTCTGTGCCCCAAATCTTGCGACGAGCGCGCTCGAGGATTCCGGGGGAGGAGTCGGAGGCATAGCGGCGGGTTTGACCGAGCGGCGAGATGCGGGGGGTGGCTTGGATTCTGCAGCTGGAACAGACGAAGTTTGCCTCCCGCAGAGGGAGGCGCATTGAGGGCCGCATTGTTAAGGTGGGCGCGAGTGTTGTTTGAGAGCGTCGAGCTGGCGGAGTTGGCCCGGACGGAGAAACAAATTCAAGAAAGGCACGGGTCACGTGTTGGTAATCTTGATGCTTGGCAATTTTGTGTTCATTTCTCTGCAAGGCCAGGACTGTACATCACAAATCAATAGACTTACACGAATTGGATTGAGTGGGATGCTTCTTTTTATCTTTTCCTTCCCATTATTTTTAAAAAAAATCCACGCTCATGTTGAAAGAGAAACATTCTACAAAAGGGAAAAGAATCCTTCATAGTAAGCAAACTGTATATACACATGCACCGCTGGTATCATACTACTAAGCAAAATCGACAAAAAGAACATTCAGTGCAAAGTAAGTAAATAGATTTACTCACGGACAAACATGCCCGCCATACCCATACCTGTACCAATGCACATACTAATAACACCAATCTCCTGGCCACTGCGCTCCAACTCAGGTAGCAGAGTAGCCAGTTGGCGAGCACCAGTAGCACCTAGGGGGTGACCGATAGCAATAGCACCTCCGTTGGGGTTAACCTTAGCCTGATCGATACCAAGCTTGCGAACGCTGTAGAGAGCCTGCGAGGCGAACGCCTCGTTAATCTCCCAAACACCGACCTCGGGAACCTCAACACCAACAGCTTGCAGAAGCTTAGGGATGGCAACAGCAGGGCCAACACCCATCTCATCGGGGGCACAGCCCGCGACAGCAGACGCGACCCAGCGCGCCTTGATAGAACCAGACAGACCCAGCTCCTCGGCCGTGGATCGACGCATCAACAAAGCAGCGGCAGCACCGTCGCTGACCTGCGAACTGTTACCGGCGGTGCTGGCGCCGGTAGGCGAGAAAGCGGGCTTCAGCGCGCCGACCTTCTCGAGGGACAGGCCGTGGCGGATACCATCATCCTGGGAGACTGTCACCTCCTTGGCGGGGGCATCGGGGTTCTCAGGGTCGAGGGTCTTGGTAGTGACAGGGACAATCTCAGAGTCGAAGCGGCCAGCCTTCTGGGCGGCGGAGGCCTTTGCGTGGGACTCGACGGCGAAAGCGTCCTGGTCTGCGCGGGAGATGCCATATCGCGACGCGACGTTCTCCGAGGTAATGCCCATGGGCATGATGCAGTCGCGTGCGTCCTGGGAGTAGGACTCCTTCAGCTCTGGCCAGAGGACTGTGGGAATGGCGCGGGAGCCGTAGTTGCGGGTCATGGATTCCATACCGCCACCGACACCGATGTTAATGGCGCCGGCACGGATACCATTGGCAATGGTTGTGATTGCTGCCAGGCCGGATGAGCATTGGCGGTTGATCGTGTTAAAGGGCACGGAGTGAGGGAAGCCGGCGTGGATCTGGCCCATGCGGCCGGCTTTGGCGCCGCCTAGTTCTTGTAGGACCGAGCCGATGAGCACATCGTCGATCTGGGCGGGGTCGAGGTTCGGGTTTGCCTTCAGTGTTGCTTGCAGCACACTGGCGAGTAGCTCTTCTGGGTAGGCGTCCTTGAAACCACCCTTCTTGGCGCGGGTGACGGGCGTGCGCAGCGAGGACAGGATGACGATGTCATTGGGGGATTTCTGGAGTACTTGGCGGAGTCCGCGGGGAATTGGAGAAGCCATTATTTTGTAAATTGATTGGATTGTTTGGGACTAGTCGAATTTGTATAACGATGGTCAAGGGTATTTCCGGTCTTTCTGGGCGCTGTCAGTCGAGTTCAACATCATGCTCTGGGATAGTTACTCACGTCTGTACAATGGCTAAAGTATGCAAGAAAGAGAAAAGAGAGAACTAGCAACAACTCCATCTAACCCTCCCCGGGACACCAAAATTACTTATAGGCAAATGCCGGACAAAATTCCGGGGTCGGAAGTAGTTTGGTCCCCCAGTACCGTTTCTGAGTGGCCGCGGCACTGAAGATCGGCTAAGCGGTTTCCCGCGAAAATGTGGGGAGAAGCTGTTGGATGTTCTAACTTGGAGTTTTACATCCTAGTCTTCCAAGTCTTGCTAGTAGCCTCTACCAAACACTCCGAAAACTCTACAACACTGAATAGTTCTGATGACGGCCATACACCTCCAAGCTGTCCAGGTGGACATCGGGAGCCCGCGGGCCTATCGGATGCTTATGTCAGCCATTTCGGTTCGGCACTTTTGAACCGGAAGCTAAGCCGAGCATAATGAAGACATTCCCGAATTTGATATGTTTTGGATTCATTTAGAGATTCTGTGATAAACCGATTGGTAACCTTTATTAGGGGCACATGGATGATTATCCTTGCTCATCCCTCCATGAAAGCCATCCTTGCCAGGCAAGTAGCCTCCAGGTTATTCTCCTTGCTCATCACTCCATAAAAGCCATCTTTGCCAGGCAGGTAGCCTCCAGGTTGTTCTCCTTGGGCACGAGCCAGAACTTAACCTGAACGACCATCTCAACCATGATAATACCAGTTTCAGCCAGCTTGAACATATCAGCATTAGCAACTGGAACACCCTTGCAAGTCTTCCATCCATTCTTCTTCCACTTTGGCAGCCACTCCGTCAAGCTGCGGACGAGGTACTCGGAGTCTGTTTTGATAACGAAGGTATTCAGCGGCATAAGAACCTTGCCCTTGCGCATCATGTTGCGACGTTTGTCGATGATGGAGGTTGCATTGCGCAAAGCCCGCAGGCAGGCGGTCAACTCGGCGATCTGGGTCGTGTGGCTGTGGTCGTCCTTGCCTGGAATAGGCCAGGAGATATTGCCAGCGTTGCCGCGGCCGTAGAACACTCCGATTGCCGAACGCTTTCTATTCTTTTCGGTGAGACATTCTCCATGAATGGCGATGACCAGGGAGTCTTCGTGGCCTTCGTATTGCTTGCAGTCCAGACATTTGCGGGCCGAAGTGGGACATGCGAGACAAATCCACGAGCCGAGGTCGATTTCGATTTCATGCAAGGTAAACCGGGCGGGGTATTCGTTCTCGGCACGGAAGCGGCGGTCTGCATGGGTTATCTCCCCGGTCGTCTCGGGAGAGCCAGCTACGTGGTGGCGGCTGCCATTGGATCGTGTACCATGTGCAGTGGAGCTGTGTACGCAGCCCTCCATTCCCTGATTATTATCAGTATGCGGAAGATGATCTTTGTGTGAGAATAGGCAAGATAGGTTATGCCAGTGTGATCTCGAGGTCAGGACCAGTACTCACCTGAGACAGATGATGGGCTTTCTCTTTCTGGGGTATCTGTGACTCTCGCGGCACACGGGCCAATTCAGACAGCTCAGATTCCTTGAGCCTCTTTTTCTTCGTGTTGATACGAACAGGGACAGCGGCTGCAGGTGCGCCAGGCATCGTGGCTGAATATGCTTTTTTGAAGAGAGATGAAAAGTGTAGTCAATCAGAGAGTTGAAGTGAAGAGAAAAAGGAGAGATAAAGTTACGAGGGTTGAAAACAAAAGTAAATAGGAGATGGAAAGAGAGAGAAGGACAAGCACAGTCAAAGCAGGCAGAGCTTAAAAGCAAACATGAAAGAGAGCGTTGTCAACACTTCATGTCTATCTCAGCAAAAACCTAGGATGCTAACCACTTATGACTACAGAATTAAAGGACCTAAGCATATCAAAATAAGAATTCGGGTCTGCTATTATGGATTTTAGATTTCTTTGAAATAGAACAAAGAGCTGTGGTTTGTCCCACCTCTATGTTAAAGAACAACTTTCATGCCATTTATAGCATCAACGCTGTAATAAAGGCAAGCCCAAGAAAAGACTAGATATATTGGACGTGAAAGTAAGGCACTATAGTAGGAACTCTAAGTGGGTGCGACAGCTTAGTGATGTATTGCTGACTGGTTCGTGGCCAAAAGAGAGGTGCCATGTGATGGCGCTTGGGGGACATTGACAGAGCTATCGGGGCCTATAACACGTCCATAGAGTGGCCTAGAATTAAAGGGATCGAGATGCATGGTGCAGTAGAAAAAGAATTCAGAATTTCAAGAAGCTACGTTTAAAAGCACAGACATGAAAATTGAATATGAGGCCCTGGGCGTCGTCCTTGTCATTCACAGGCGTCAAGTTAGAGTCGTTTTGCTCATAGAAATCGTGAATCGGTCGAACTAAGAAAAAACAATGTGGCTCATATGGCCAGGGACCCGGTGATTACACTGAGGGCAACCACGACGGAATCCCAGAGTAAAGCGAGGCTTCTTGCGAGGTTTTCCATCGGGCCGGCCGAAGTACTGAACTCGTGTGCGGATTCGAGGTGGGGGGAAGGATCGGGGGTTGAAACAGAACGAGCGAGGCGATCCAGGGGACTGTGAGTCCGAGTCTGTCATGGAACTGTAATCATACCAAGTCTGAGTGACGACGGCGAAGCCATCCTCATTGACTGGGCCGACGGAGCGAGTGTATGGAAGTGGCCAGTTCACGTTCACGGTGTTCGATGCACCGTTGTTGGGGGTGGAAAGACGAGGATTGAAGTCGACTGTGGGCTGGGTGATTCCTTGGTTGCCAGAGAAGAGGAATTGGCCCTGAGGGGGAGTGGCCTCGGAAGTTTCATTGATGCTCAATGACTTGTTGATTAGGGCGTGAGGAATTGGGGAGGGCTGGCCAATTTGTTGGACCAGCCGGGGAGACAGATCATCACCGTTGGCCAATTTCGTGAGTGTGGTCTTGGATGATTCATTTATGTTCAGCACCTGGCTGAACAGTTTGCCGGGGATTGGCGAGCGCTGACCATTCTGGACCACAAATGGAGACAGATTGTCTCCATTGGCCAGATGGATTGGCAGGTCGGAGGAAGATTTAAGGTCCAGTGGTGCAGGACGGCAAACTCTCTGTCTTCGATTAGTGGCTGGGATAGGTGTTGATGGATAGACTTACCTTTGCCTTTGAGTGCTCCAGGCCCTCAGCGGCTCGCTTGGGAGTGGACATCATTTCCTGGTACAGTACCTGACACAGTTTCAGGTAACGAAAATGCAAGGGAAAGTGTTTGGGAAAGAACGTATCAGAAGAGAAAGAGCGATGGGAGTACAAACTATCTACCTATGTACATATAGATTTTATAGTCACAGAGGAGTAAGGCTTTATTCAGACCATTCTGAGAGGAACAATAGTAATTGGCTTAATTGAATTGTTTCACTTAATAGAGAATTCTCTAATATTAGTGAACTTAATAGAGTCATCTTATTCTTCAATGTTGTTCTATTGTATTCAGTGTTCTGTTCCGTTCTATTGAACATTACCCGATTAGGTCACCTCAATCTGATACATCAATCACACCAGTCATTTAACCAATCACGTCCATAAGAGAATGAAAAGTCAGTATGACAACTGAAATACATGACATGATATGCAGGTCGGAGGAAGAATGGTTCTGTCGGTGAAAAAGCAGTGGGACAAAGTGTATAACACACCTAATGTAGGTCTCTGTGTGTGGTCATTCCCGGCTCTGTGATTGGATCTCTCAGATGCACTCGACGGCCAAGGCCCAAGAGGACTATGTTGTAGATCTATCCCAGTACAGAGTACAGAGTACAGAGATACATGCAGTAAATATCGGAATGCAGTTTAGTTTGATCAAAAATCAATAATATGCATATAATTATAATCAAATAAACTAATCCATAAATAGTATACTTCGTAGTACTAAAACCCATCCCTTGTCCCGAATTCTCTCGGCCCACTTTTGCCTTCTTAATTTCTCGCCATTTTCCCCCTTGACACTCTCGGCCCAAATTTGTGAGTCATTTCTGCTGATTTAAACTAGGATTTGATTTCGATCCTAAAGAATCTTCTTCTATAATCTTCTATATAATTTAGACTAATCACCACTAGTGTTCCTTGAACATCATGCCTCTTATTAGCACTACTGAAGTCAACGAGGACTCTCGTGGTATGTGGAATTGTGCCCAGAACCAATTGCCTGTGATACTGATGGTGTTGTCTTATTAGTCCTCGGATACGACCCATTGCTGTCGCCCAACTTCTTGCAGAATGAGATCCCCGCGGTAAGTTGAATTTTTTTTCCTTCACCCCGCTCTTTGCGGGGACATGGCAAACCTACCAAGCGTACCAACTGACAGCCATTGTCTGTATAGCCCGCTCGTGCCATTGAGACAGTCCGCGCCGGCCGGAACCAAGCAATCGAGATCATCGAGCAGCGCGATGACCGCCTACTAGTCGTTGTCGGACCATGCTCCATCCACGACCCCGACACCGCACTCGAGTACGCCCGCCGACTCAAGGAGCTTTCCGTAAAACTGGAGAAGGATATCTGCGTGATCATGCGCGCCTACCTGGAGAAGCCCCGCACAACAGTCGGCTGGAAGGGACTGATTAACGACCCCGACATCGACGAGACCTTCAACATCAACAAGGGTCTGCGCGTGTCCCGTAAGCTGTACACCGACCTGACCAGCACGGGACTCCCCATCGCCTCGGAGATGCTCGACACTATCTCCCCTCAGTATTTGGCAGATCTGATCTCACTGGGCGCGATCGGCGCCCGCACCACCGAGTCTCAGCTTCACCGCGAGCTCGCCTCAGGCCTGTCCTTCCCCATCGGCTACAAGAACGGCACCGACGGTAACCTGACCGTCGCCGTGGACGCCATCGGCGCCGCCTCGCACCCCCACCGCTTCCTTGGCGTCACCAAGCAGGGTCTGGCTGCCATCACCAAGACCTCCGGCAACGAGCACGGATTCGTCATCCTGCGTGGTGGAAACCGAGGCACCAACTATGACCGCGCTAGTATCCAGACTGCCCGTGAGGCTCTCCGCTCCAAGAAGCAGCGTGAGGTCCTCATGGTCGACTGCTCGCACGGTAACTCCAACAAGAATCACCTTAACCAGCCTCTCGTCGCCAAGGAGGTCTCTGATCAGCTCCGTGAGGGTCAGACCGCTATCATCGGTGTCATGATCGAGTCCAACATCTACGAGGGTAACCAGAAGGTTCCCCCCGAGGGACCGGAGGCTCTTCTCCGTGGTGTCAGCATCACCGATGCTTGCATCAACTGGGAGATGACGGTTGAGGTGCTCGAGGATCTCGCTGATGGTGTTCGTGCTCGTCGTGCTGCCCGGAAAGCGCAGCAATAGAGGAATTCTCGTTTTCTCTCGATGATGCACTTCTTGTCTCTGATTTTCACAGCCCTTCTTCCATGTAGGGGAGGGAGAACGGGTCTGGCATAGATACCTCGTTTCGGTGCCTGTTTGTTTCTTTTTCTCGGGTTTTCAGCGGTTTTCCTTTGTACCTTTTTTTTCCTGCTTGTTCCTTGGGAAGCCCCCTTGGGATTCATGTGTGAATGTGTAGTTGGTGTCAAAAAACATTTATGAGGGTTTTGCATTTCGCTAGGACTGTTGAGAGTTTCATTAGTATGAGCGGCCAAAAGTTTAGGAATATGATCAAAGGCTCTCTGCTTTTTATGTTTTTACATTTTTTCAGGGTCTACACCCTCAACTTATAAGAATCTCCTTTTTCTGCTCCACTACATGCATGGACCATGTGTGGTTCCTGGGCCCGCGGCAAAGCGCTTCTCCGGTGTTGGGGATGGGTCCCTCCCTCTTTGGGGATTAGTGTGCAAACTTAGGGTAGAAGAGTCTGTTTCGGGCGAAAATTGTTGTTAAGCTACTAGGTAGTGGGAGTAGTATGTGATACCTACATGTGGTATAAACCATAGTTACCTACATAGTTAGTAGGTTACACTTTAGGGATCTGAAGTTGGATACGCAGATAGAGGCAGATCTATGTACTGTACACGATATACATTGAAGGCCGCCCATCAACTCCCTTCGGAGTTTCAGGAAAAACCATACTGACTAGGAACACATTCCAGAAAGATAAAAAGAAACGCCGTAAACCCCCTGGGAAGATGGAAGCAGGCCACGAGAAATAAGTCGCAGCTTGCTATGCAAGAGAAAAAAAGTATTGCAGATGGCGAGAAGGCAAGATCGGCGGAGAGATGGGTCCAGGTTATGTCCGCTGGCAGATGATGAAACAGATCAGCATTATATTCGAGGACAGGTTATGGCATGATGCCAATCGGCCCATCCAATCCGTCCTTCTTTCTTTTTGTTTGCTTGGAGGACCAAAGGTCACACCTGTCTATCGCCCTGTCAACCAGCCGGTCCAGCTAGATGTCTTGCTCTTTGCAGCCTGTTCCACATTCTCGGCCAGCACATCCAACTGACCGGGCAAGGGAGCGCCGGTTTTCACCGCAGCAGCATCCAGAGCTTGCTTAGCCTGCACGGCCTCCATAACACTGCCTTGAGTCTTGTCGGCACCCTCAATAGCCAAGCCTGATGCGGAAGCTGGTGCAGTATTGGCACTGCTGTCTTCCATGTTCAGCTTCTCGAAGAGGAATCGCTTAGCCTTGGCCCAGGGCTTCTGTGCCTTTTCCTCCTCGCGCTTCTGCTTCATAATTTCGCCGATCTTCTCCTTCTTCACGAGCTCCTGTTGTTCGATAGTTGCGGTACCGTTGGCGCAGGCGGTCTCGGCATCCTTGAGAGTCGCGAGTTCCTTTTCGATCCAAAGCGTGCGTTGGCGGCGGTTATAGAGGGTGAGCGAGATCATTGAGTAGACTGTAAGAACACCGCAGACACCTAGTATAACCCAGAAGGATTAGTATAAGTCCGGTAGGGGTTTGTTGGGAATCCATTTGTTGTCATCGCTGACTCGGACTTCGGAGCATCGTATGTTGTGTTGCGGGTGTTTTGATCATATTATTCCACAGGGCAGGAAACATACCGGACGCGGCAATCAATGAGTAAACCATTCCCTTGTGTGCTTTATTGGCAAACTTCCGCCCAGACTCAATCCATCGATCCGCACCGCTGCCAGCTGCCTGTGCCTTCCGAGCAGCCCGGGCCTGTGCTCGCAGTCGTTCCACCTTCTCCTTGGGTGTCTCCGGTTGGCCATTCGGGCCAAGCTGTTGTGGTGATGATTTCGTGCTGGACTTCTTCTTTCCGAAATCTGGGGCCTGGTACGCGCCGCCGGTCTTGGAGTTGGCGTAGGGCCCGGTGGCCGTGAACCGCGTTGCGTCTGCGGCGGATCGGGACATGTTGGGAGTTCCCGGTTTCGGGGGGGCAGACCTCAAGAAGGGGATTGAGAATCGAATTAAGATCACTGGAAATCGGCCGGAGGCAATTGGAGGGCCGTGGTGGGGTGATGGAGCTGGAGACAGTTGATAAACCGGGGGATTTGCAGGTTGGAGGTAAATTTTCAGCCCGGGAGATGCGCCAAGACATTCAAACAGCTTCAACTGGCATGCCTTTAACCTTCTTTTAGTTCTTTCTACCCTCCAAGGTCATTTTGGAGGGAATTTTACTTTGAGAGTTATCAAAGATTTAGACCACTTATTCTTTGTGCAAAAATTGACTTGTCTCCCTAAACAGGCCCCTTCTCTAACCTTTCTTTGCTCATATATATCCTTCGTCGACCGTCTTTGGAACATTTGACATCTACATCCATCTTCACTCACTACCCTCTATCTTTATTTGTCAATCAGTTTACCGGGGCTGGTATATTGATCAGCAACCTTTGGAACAACATACGCGTCTTCCAAGCTTCCCCAGGAGGCTCTACTACTATTCTAACATGGGAGACAGCTCCTACAATGCCTCGGACCTGAATTCAGTTCTCAACGCCCTGTCTAGTCTAGCTTCTCAGGGTCATGGCAGATCTAACCAGGACATACCTACACCTATCAATCCGCCAAAAATCACATCGTCTCAATCCAAGCCCTCACAGGATCCACGACCGCCACAGCCAAGGATAACAAGACCGTCCACCAATTCTACTTCTGCATCTGACTCGTCAACTATTACAACTTGGCCCGCAGCACTGAAACATGTGATGCGCACCGTGGGGCAAAATGAAGAGACTCAAGCGCGCATTCGCGGTGTGATCCGAAGTCAACACCGTCATGAACAACAATGGTTCCAAGCCCGTGAGGCATTATTGAAGCAGCAGCAGGGTCGCCCTGAGAAGCAGAGGGAGCTAGATGCAGTCCTGTGGGTTTATGTCTATGCTACTGCTTGGCAGTGTTTTACTATTTACTGATCACTGACGCAAAACAAAAAGGAGGTCGATCGGTGCCCCTGTAAAAGAGGAAGATGGCTCGGTTTGTTCTCAATGCTTCGTTTGCTTGTTCACTCTGACTGATTGCCATTAGACCGAAAAGGAGTTAGCCGCAGAGATTGCAACCTACGATGCAAAGGTTCATAGAGCAGCCATGCAAATGGGAGATGCTATCATGGCCGAATTGCGTGGTTTGGGTATTCCATTTTTTACGCTTCGGAAAGAGTTGGTTCAAGATAACTCATCTAACATCGAAGGCTCACAACCACGAAGCCAGACCGAGTCAACTGGAACTACTTCATCGCGAATTACCAAGTCTGAGCTTGTGAACTTGCAGCAACGCATGTTGGAACTGCTGGAGGATCTGTGTAAATAGTGAGATGGATCTCAGCATTTGCGATCTATCTTTGTTGCTCAATGAGACTTTGGTCTGACAAACTGGCTGGGGCTGTCATAATTCCATTCTCCTTCAGGAATTTCGTTTACTAGCCGCAATCCTTTTTAAACGGCATATTTCGGCTCTTTGGGAAGCATCATGTGATTCCATATCAGATGTCTGACTTCGAGTACTTGCCTCAATTAAGATGAGGGGCCCCAAAAGTCAGTACACGATACTTGGACTGCAGCATGTTTATTTTGAATGTTGATTGATTGAAATTGCTTAGTTGCTTATCTTATTCACAGCTCGACCAAGTGTGGCTTTCGACCTTGATCTCTAAACTCGTCTTCATCGCCTCCTTGACCCCGTTCCCAAGACCAAATGCGTACCTGCCCTTGCCCAGCACCCATTTATCCCCCTTCCAGTGAGCAGCATCCCGCTTTCGAACTTGAATATTGATAGTGATGTCTTCATTCGGCCTTAGCACCGGCGCGTTTTCGAAGCCGACGATGAGAGTGTGGTTGATTTGGCCTGCGGGCCAGTTGTAAATTTGTACAACTTCTTGACCATCAACTGTACCCGTCTTCCTAAGCTGTACCTCGACTGACCAGTAAGTCCCCACGTCGTGACATTGGTGACATTGCTCGAGAACAGAGTGTAACTCAGGCCATAGCCAAACCCCCAAAGAGGCAGCACATCCGGGTGGTGATTGTACCATCTGTAGCCGACTTGGGTATCTTCTTTATACCTGGCAATTCTACCATCGCCTGGCTATGGTTGCATGTTCCAATAGAAGGGAAGTTATGTACAACGCCATGGCCAGGTGATTGGCAGTCTTCCGGAGAGGTTGGTGTTCCCAAGTAAGACATCTGCCAGAGCATTTCCAGCTTCTTGACCTCCATACCACGCTTGGAGGAAAGTCGATACTTTGTCAATCCATGGAAGCTCCACGGGCGACCCTGACTGATCGACGAAAATGAGGCTTTCAGGCCGCTGCACGCTCGATATGAGAGCTTTGACCAATTCATCTTGACTCCCCGGAAAAGCCATACTCTTTTTATCATACCCTTCACTTTTCCATTCTTCGATGAGTCCCAGCACAACTGTGGCCACTACACTGCGGTTGGCTAGTGCGACGACCTCAGAAATCAGCTTCTTGGCGCTGGGGATTTGCTGGAGATACCCTACCCACCGCAGACAAAGGATGAGCAGCAAAGACGTGATTTGCATCAGCGCTCAATGCGTTGGCAGACAGTATGGATGTGTTGACCCAAGCCTCTACCTCCACTGTAAAAGCTTTGCCGACAACCAGAAGCTTACTAGCCACGACTTCAGCGCTTCCAAAGGCATATTATGTCTCCTCAAGCTCTCCATCTATCAATTGCCTTGACCCTCCGACACTGCTCAAGCAAAATGAGTGTTCTCCGGTAGCTGTGGGGACCAAATTTGATTTCACGCGGTAGGAATATGGCGTGACAGGATCAACCTGGAAATCAGCAGTGCAGCTGTCGGATACATCATCGTTGGAGCTGTTGCGGTACTGTGTCTCTACAACAGGCCCCGTGAAAACCTTTCAGGACAAGGTAGAAATACAACCCAACCTGATCACGACTAATCTTTTAACAGCTGGATCAATCCAAGTTTCCAGGCAAGCTACTACTTACTCTTCTAGCTTTGGTTTGCACCATAACTGATCAAAGTCAAAGGTACTTCTCACAATTTAACCTCTTTCTCGCCTTCTTCTACCGCATGCCCATAAAGATTGAGAAGGGGGAGAACAGATCTTTAAAGACATAAAAAAGGCCGCCAAGCCCAAAAAGGTATGCAGATAGAGAAGCTTAGGAGGAGTGTAATCTGTTCCAGCAGCAGTATAATAAACTACAAGCAGCATTCAAGGGGCTAGCGCTTCACAAGAGATAAACAGGGAAGTCAGGCAGTCTCCTGATCGTGCAAAGTTTGTTCGGATCTGGCAAGGTCATAATATTCACCTTGTCTCGATGTCTCGATTCTGGCTGATCAAGCGTAATGTCGCCAATTCAATCGCGTGGTCTCTTGGGTGCACTCTCATTTAGAATCATCACCAACTGGTGGCTTATCGTGTTGCCTGTCTTTACTCTTCTCCTCCGGGCCACCCGCCATTGGCTTATCCTCATCCCGACGGCTCAGCCCGCTGGAGTTCTTCTCTTGGGACAGGGTTATCTGTTGGCTCATCGTGTTCATACCCCTCACTATCTTTCTCCAGGCCACCTTGAATCGTCTCACCCCCTTCCGACGACTGAGCATTCTGTTTCTTCCGCTCTGCCCGGAGCTGTTGCCATTCTTCCTGGCTTCGCCCTGGCTCTTCTATGCGTTTGCCAAAGGCGTAACACGGCGGAAATTTCAGGTCCGAAAACAGCGGTAGTTCTCCTTTGTCGAGCTTTCTCATATCTGAGTAGGATGCAGATGTAAATGCCTCAACACGCGCATCCTTCCGCATGAGGTATGTACCTCCTCTCCGACTGGCATAATGAATTGGCTGTTGCAAACTCTCCTGGGTCTGGAGCCGCACATTTCGATCGCACTCAGCGCGGAAAATATCGTAACAGATATACACATAGTCCGGTGAGCCGAGCATCTGAATTATGTTCAGGCTTATCTCAAAGTCGGCATTTGGTTTCCCAACTTCCTTGAGTGCGGCGCGACTGACGCTCTCGGCAAGCTTCTCTGCCCAGGGGATGACATCTGCAGAGCGTCGGGACTTACCAGGACTGTATTTAGCCTTGAGAACAATTCGCAGGGTGAGGTCGTTTTCCAATGCCGTGCGAGTTCGGGGGTCGGAAATTTGAAGCTTCTGGTCCGCCATGGCGGGGAGCGTGTGAGCGTGGTAGATGATCGGTGACGGGTACAGCCGGTGTATATGATGTGCCTAGCTAAAATTTTCTGGGTGAATTCGCAAGTCAGCCGCGAAAGTCAAGGTATAGGAGAGGTTTGTTTACTCCGTACGTGACCATCGATCTGCGTCCGTGAGCGGCAAGACTGTTTATCCGACAATCAGATGACGTCGCAGGAGTTCTGATTTGTCCGTCTCTCAGTGGCCCAGTACCGATGTTGGATCACGATGCTTCACTTCAGAAGTCGGGATTTTTCGAATTTCACAACTGAAGTCGACTGTTGGGTGGCAGAAGGCCGATTGCAGGACAAGTTTCGATGAGCCTACCACTACCGACAAGAAAGAATGGGCTTCGGAGTGTGGAGTCCTTCGCAGTTGAATGATCAAAGGAACGTGTCCAAGTGGTGCAATAGAGAAAGAACATACTCTTGACACTGTGTAGAGTACCTATAATTTATATGGCAATGCCACTCTCCTACGCTACGTATCCTTCAAACCCTCCTGTTAAGTGACTATGCTGCGTATGTCGTTCAAGCTTACAGGCAAGTAGATGAGATAATAAGTACAATGTAATGATATTGTGGGATGTATGTTGTATGAAGTATGAATACGGGAGAGAAGGAGATATCTAATTTACTGTGAGGTTGTGTGATATTGAGAGATATTCAAACAGTCTGTATAGAAAAGACGGCAGAGTAAACAAAATAGTGATTTCTGTCCAAATCAATGATTGCATGACTTAAAATGGTGCTGTTACCCTCAAGCAAGCACCCCCATAGGATCCCATCGAGGCAAAACCTTCGGGCTTTGCTCCAGGATAGCTTGTACGTCGGCCGAGACGAAGTTGAAGTCAACAACGGCCTGGAAGGTATACTCATCCATCCATCGATCGGTCATAACAAACCACCCGTCCTTCCCAACATCCTTGCCCCAAGAATTCTCTACGCGCCATCGAACCGGTCGGTCGCCGTCTAGATGCACACCAGTGATAACCATGGCGTGGGTCATCGAGGAGGCCCCACTGGCAACCCGCTGGGCCTTGGTCATATTCAGCGTGATATTGAATCCGAGCGCGAGATCGGTGAGGTCGGTATCCAAGACTCCACGGTCGCGATCGTGGAACTTGCCCACGTCACAGCCAAAAAAGACTGGATATCCAGCCTTGAGCATCGCGATGATTGCTGCCTTGAACGTATTGATCTCTACATTAACATACGTGATAGGTCTCCCTTCTACCACGTTTCCGAGTCTCTCAATGGTCAGCAACCGGTTGAACTCGTGCCGCGGGTCATTAACCAGACTGAACAGTCGCCCTGTGCTGACGCTTGGATGGCCCCGAGAGATCGATCGGGGCCGGAAGGCCTGCTGGGCGAATTCAATCGGGGTCAATTGCACCTCACGAGCTGTTCCACTAGCGTCTGAGAATTGCCAGACAAACTTCTTGTCTGGGCTTGGCGGGGGTCCCAAAAGGAGAGTAACCAGCGAGTGGATTTCCTGCAGGAATTGCTCTTTCACAGCGGCTAACGAGTACGGGTCTTTGGCTGCCAATTCGCGGAGGACGAAGGCCTGGTCTCGCAGCTTGGTAGTAAGGAGCCAGTTCATCTTCGCACTATTCTGTGCGTGATATGCATCCGGATAGAGCGAGTGCGGGACCAGTCCGTATTTTTGCACCAGGTTGGACATCATGTCCCACTGGCCACCATCAGTGACCGGATCTTCGCATAGTTTCTGTACCAATCGGCTAGAGAGATCCTCGTGGGCGGTAGCAATGATTTGCTCAAAGAACCAATTTGCTTTCTCTATCTTGTCCCAATAGAAGAGATACGCCTGACTGAGCTCGAAGTCCTTCAGTTGGTAGGCTTTGATCAGCGGCAAACGAAAGATATTGGTAGCGGCAAAGATCCAGCAGCGTCCGGAAGACCGCTGGTTCGTGATGGTGCCTTCCACCGGTACAGTCAGGTTAAAGATGTGCTGATCAAGTTGAAGGGCGTTATGATTAACGAGGATGTCTGCAAAAGAATGGTCTGCGAAACTTGAGATCGCCAGGCGGTTCTATCTCGCTTGCCCGGTGTGGGCTGTCGTTAGTAAACAGAGTCTATTCGTGTTGATGGTAGCGTGACGTGGTTCAAACCTTTGGATCGCTTAGCAGAGTTTGGCTCCAATCATTAATACGAGAAAGTGTCAGAGGTATGACTCGTTCCTGGGCCGAGTAAGGCGGTAGGGCTGTGATTCCATCAGCTACGAATATCAGGACAACTCGCTCTCCTTTGACATACACGATTCCCAGGATGCTTCTTCAGTCATATCAGTCCTGGTTGGTTCTATCTTAGCCGGAGAAGGCTTCTCGTTGAGCGGTACAGGCTTAGAAACGGCTGAGCCCATTCTGATCAAATATATAGATGTACGTAAAAATATGAAGAATGTGGGCAAGGGCAAGCCAGAAATTCCAGATAGATTGAAGGAGAGATGGTAAAGGGAAATCGAACTGTCTCCCAAGGTTGTCTTATCACGCGCGGGGTACCCAAAGATTGCGTGCGAGCTGCGAATCAGGTTAGCCTTGCAACCACTATCCAATCGCTAATATGACTATCTCCTTGATAGCTACGAACTGGAGTTAAAGACAAGTTGGTAAGTATCATCATTCATTCAGTTCGCAGCTACAGCTATTGAGACCCCTTGTCTAGGACGTTGTTAGTTCCCTGAAGGTATCCAGAGCTAGGGCACCAACCCAACAAAAGCTCAGATGGGGAGACTACGACAGCTCTCCCACCAGGCGTACAAAGTAGGGGCGTCACCGTCAATAATCCCCCTTGCGGGTGACTTTTGGGACCAATATATCACTCTCTCATTGGTTAATATTGCCAGGTAGCAATTTAGATCCACTCTCACTTTCCAAGTACAAAATATACCGGTTTGGAAAAGAGAGATGATCTTATCTTCAAAGGGTCTAAGACAGATGGTTCCAAGGTTGGTTGTACTATTATAAAGTGTATCCCTACATAATTATACATAGATAAGTCTCCTTGAAGTATGTTTTTTTTACTGCCTTTGTATATATCCCAAAAGACATTTGGAAAGACAACATAAGGCTGCAGCGGCCGATTATTCTTATATAGAAATAAAAGAGAATTTGAAATTAGAATACAAATTGCAACTAGAGTACGGAGTACAGTGACTCCGCAAAAGTGTCAACACACCTTCCGCCTTCTTAACCGGACATACCGCCTGCTCTTTCGTAGTTTTTATTGGTGAATATTCAACCAGCAGAATCTGGGGTGTTGACACTTTTGCGGAGTCACTGTATATGCTTCAAGAAGGCGGTGATGAAATACACCCACGTCATTGATTACACTACTAACATCAATCCGAGTCAGATTTGGGAAATAACACAGCCATTTTACCACTAGACCATGACAAAAACCTCAGTTCCTGTTTAGGGCCTAGGGGGGCCATATCCCAGTCTGACATCAGAGAAGCAGCTAAAATGCCGAAACGTCAAAAGAAAGGACGGAAATCCAGCCTTCAATCAACCCCAACAAACAAACCCACTGGTAGTGATCCTCTCGGCCAGATTGTACCGCAGTCGATCCCCGCATTGCAGCGAGCTTTACCACCCGAGGCAAGTCGCTACATTTGAGTAACAGGATCATATTCGCTAATTAGACTAGGGCCAAGCCAATTACACTCTATCAGGGCTTACTAGCGAAGACTCAGTTGCAAAAATGCGACAAGCATCGTCACCAGGCCCGGCCGTGTTTGACGACAGTCGCCAAGCATAGTCGATCAGTAAGGAACTACCTTTCTGGCAACGCTTGAGACTCTGTCACAGGCTATCCAAGATCTCCAGAAAAAAGCTGAGGCCTATAGCAAGGACATACAAGATACAAAGAAGAGCCTCGAGGACACAGAGAAGAGCCTCGAGGTCACAGAGAAGAGCCTCGAGGACACACAAAAGAGCCTCGAGGACACACAGAACAGCCTTCAGGACACACAGAACAATCTGGGGGCTAAAAGCAAAGACATCGAAGAGGTCCAAAAAGCCCTCATAAAACATGAGCGGACGTTCGATGCATATACAATTGAGGTGCGGTCAGCCATGCTCGATAAATAGACCGGGAAACCTATTAACAACACCAGAAGGTCTCGGTGGAATACTACTGTTTACGGAGATAGTATTCCTACCGACTATGATATGATCCTCCGGGAAGTTAACCAGCAAGACTCGAGGGTGGACCGGTGGAAGCCGGCGTTTGAATCTCACTACAATGTGTCGTGGGAGCTTCTTCACACCCGTAGAAGGCTTGATTCAGCCAGTAAAGAGCTGGTTCGCATCTTTGATTATCTTGCGAATACTAGATCGCTTGAGAAATAGGAAGACTAGAAAACCCAGTCTTACCCCCAAACATCTTCTAAGAAGTTTCAAGATCGTACTGAAATTGTTGAAATCAGTATTCACCCTTTTCACCCCCGGTTGCGCGACGATAAAGCGGCTCTAACCTAAACATGTAATTATTAAGTAGATCTTCGCTAAGTTATAAAGAAATCAAGAGGGTTTCAAAAAGGAAGTTATTTCTAAGGACTACCTAGTAGAAAATACTTTTAGGCGTCCCCAAAACCTAAGGTGATTCTACAAATTTCCACCTGCCTTACATTAGCTTTAGTTGATAGTTTAGTTGAACAATTTTCATACTCATAATCAACACTCAAATTCATTAATATCGAATTTTCTTCGATTTGGCACTTGCCTCGGCCGACCGCCCGCCAAACGCCGATAGCCCCGGGGATTGAAACGCCAACCCTTCATTCTATCATTTCTTAGCATGACTCCTACAAGATCAACAAAAACAAGCGGTCTAGCCTCACTGGCTTGTACCGAGTGCAGAAAGCAACATCTCAAATGTGACGCCAACAAACCTTCATGTTCACGTTGTGTTCAAAATGGATTACTCTGTCAATATCTACCCTCCCGACGGGGCGGACGCAGAAAATCACGACTTGAGACTCCGTATCAACGCCATCCGCAAACCCATGTCAATGTTAGCAATCCTTATTCTTCTTCATGCTTCTTTACTAAATTAGGCCTAGAACAGATACCAGTCTGCGGTTCCTGTTCTGCCAATAGCCCCTGCACAGACCACACCAGAGAACCCTTCGGTGCAGGCAGGCAGGCAGACAGGACTCGATATCCCCACTGAGCCGGTTTCTTGGCCAGTGATGCTTTCGGGAAATGCCCCTGTTCAGCAAACTGTGGACCCAGGAAGCAAACTGTCGCTCCATGATGAGCGCCTGCCTCGCTTGTATTATGAAAATTTCCATGTCGCCCATCCGATCTTGGTGCCCAGCTCCTTGTATCATGACCACAATTACCCTCACTTCTTACAGCTAGCTGTGCATTTTGTGGGGTCCCATTACATTGCTTCCATTCCAAGCCAGCCATACAAGGAACAAGTCATTGCTGAGCTGAAGACAAATCCTGATCGATCGGCTTCCATGGTTCAGGCTTGGCTATTATATTCCATTGCTCTATACGCCCGCGATGAATGGGCTGAGGCACAAGATGCCCTTTCTTGTAGTATTGACATTGCTTTGGAGCTTGGCATGAACCGTTGGTCATTCGCTTCATCCGCAAACCCCGAAAGGTCTCTCGAAGCCGAAAGCATGAGACGAACATGGTGGGAACTATACGTTACCGATATTTTCATGGCAGTTCCGCTCAAGACCACGACATTTCGATGTAGCACCGTGTCACCGGAGGTGGCCTTGCCATGCGAAGAGTCAGCATATAATTGTGCGGGTGATATTCCGAAACCACGAATGATGATCGAGTTCAAGCGGAGGATACTCGCGGCAGAGGACACTGTCTTTTCGTCATTCAGCTACCGCATCGAGGCCACGACAATATTATGCCGGGTTCTTGTCCTGAACCGACTACGCGACTGTCACCGTGATCACCTCCAAGCCGTCGAAAATGCACTCGTGAGCTGGATCAACCATCTACCGCCCAAAAAGCTCGATATTGTTGATTCATACGGCAACGTTGACGAAATGATGTTTCAAGCGCATTTGACAATAGCGTACGCTGCCATGCTCCTACACTTACCCCGAAGCGACCTTCCATCTGTATTGTCCCAGTCCCAACCAGACGATCGCTTCTGGCCTGGTCTGACTGGCCAACTCTCCTCAACATTCACCCGTCTAGTCCATAGCATCAAAGCAACGGATGCTTCGAGGCGGATCTCGGATTCCATATCTGTTTGTCCAAACGTCTCGAAGCACACCCCCTTCATCATCCCCGCCTTGACTCTCTGCGGACTCATCCAACTGGCCACTTCCACCAGTCATTCCGAGGAGTGTTTCGACCACCACTGCAATCGTGTCACACTCATTCTAGGATGTCTCAAGAGCACCCAGCGGACATGGAAACTGGCCGAGTCCCTATACCATGCTCTTCGATCTTCTGCAGCGGAAGTCTTGTCGGATTCGATGGAAAAATGGAATGCAGAACCAGTACCTCGATTCCACTCGTCAACTACAACGCCTAATGACCATGAAGGACACAGCTCCAGTACCAATCCTGCCCTGGTGTTGCCAGACGGACATGATTTCATGCCGCCGGAATTTTCCCCGCAATTCATCGATCCAACTTGTTACAATGCTTCGTTTTTCAGTGCTATTCCTGACTTTGATATTCATTAGATCAATTAAACCCGGTAGCAAATGTAACATTTAATATATTGCACGGAAAAAATAAATAGCTTGTTGCGCTCGAAGCCATTTTTTCCTAACGGTTCTGGAGTAAAAATCAGCAGGCCTCGTCATGCAGTGTCAGTTAGGACTCTGGCCTTAATTACGTAAATGCTAACGATGCGTAATAATAATAGGGGTCCAAATATGAATTCTTAGAGGATGTCGCAGAAATGTCAAACGCCGATTGGATTTTTTTTTGAGTCGCCGATGGTATCGATGATCCGATATTTGATTGGCCGGTTGAACTCTCCGGGTGTTTCCACGCATAACACCATCGTCTTGTGCCACAACGGCCATTTCTTGTGAAGATAAAGACAGGTTTCTCTAACTAACATCAGGGTTGAAAATGGTACCAATTAGATGTATTACATGTTCTGTCCGCTGTTCTACCAGAATGCATTTTGTGCCCGTTCTACAGTAAAAAAATCGATTGTACAGCCTTCTGATCCCATGCGTTTCTCACTCACACAATCATACATCGGGAGATAAGTCTAGGATACCCACCGACTATTTCCCTAGCTAGGGTCTCGTACCTAGGTCTCCTTGATCGAACATCCGGCGATAACCGTGATACCTATCTGTGTGTTTACGTTCGCGGTTAATGACATAGGGATCTGCTTGATGCTTAATTTGTTCGCCGACAGGTTGATCTACAAAGTCACCTTAGTACGTACTTCTGTAAACATCTGCTCGACTAGTAACCCTTACATCATGAATTATGTTGTACACAAAAGTCCACGGGTACCAGGTGGTTGAACCGCAGCTGCATGTCTATTGCGTTGAATACTCTCGCTATGGCGTTATATGTGTTGATATTATCTCACCCACGGTCTTCCAGATTGAATTTTGAACGCTAGAGAGAGATCAAAGAAATCTATTCAAAAACTAGAAATTAGACTCTGAAAAATGTGAGCAATATCTAGGTTGTTTCAAGTTCTACTCAATTCTTGTAGCGGAATACAAACGGCTGCGATGGGAATAGAGCTAGAGTTTGCTCCGTACAGATTCTAGCTTTCCCAACACCTTCTCACTTTTTGTTTGACATGGATTATTCTCACTGGTCAAGAAGTACAAGTTCAGGCCTCTGCATACTATCAGGCTATCAGGCGAGACTGTAATCGGTCTGGGACGCTGGAAAGCAAGGCATTGGATCAATCGGCGATTGAGCTCCCATTTTTGCAATTCAGCTCGCACGGGGGGAATCCAGGGGAAAGAGACACGAATTGATTTCGGAGATATAACCCATCCATGGATCCTCTTTAAAACTTCTCATTACCTTGCAAGAACATACACCCTTCCACCGTCACCAACAATCTCATCCACCATGCCAGCTGTTATCCCCTTACTCCCACTTGGCACCAGCCTATCACTAGGCAACAAACACTACAATCCCCAGTACAGCCTAGATGATCTCGTACAAGATATCAAGACCTACCTAGGCGAGAGCGGCGGCATTTCCTCGGCAGACGTGGACAACGAATACCTGATCTCGCTGGCACAGAAGTATATCTCTGATCCGAACGACTGGGCCCGCTTTTATTACAACGACACCAGCAAGAATTACACTCGCAATGCTATCGAAAACATTAACCAAAAAGCCAATATCGTGAGTTTGTATTCCAATCCTAGCGGGATCTTGTCAAGACCGGAGCCCGAGAATTAAATACTAACCCATTCCCAGCTCCTCCTCGTATGGAACCCCGGGAAAGGCTCCCCCGTCCATGACCACGCCAATGCACACTGCATCATGAAGGTCTTAGCTGGAACGCTCCAAGAGACCATTTACAACGTCCCCGATCAGGCCTCTGATCTTCATGGACCGTTGGAAATCAAGTCTAATACGAGGCATACCATGAATGACGTCGCTTATATCTCGGATGATATCGGGCTACATCGCGTTCATAACCCGAGTAGTGACCAAGTTGCTGTCTCTCTTCACTGTAAGTGCTGAATACGGGACTGAAATGAGAATTGAATATTGATGAATGTTTCTAGTATATACCCCGCCTAATGCCGCCGACTATGGGTATAATATTTACAACGAAGTGACAGGCAAGGCGAGCTTTGTGCAACAGGCTCAAACCGTCCCCCCAAAAGAGTAAGAGGCGAGATACCGTGATGACCTGGTTTAATTTGCTGCCATGTTTTTTTTTTTCTTTATTTTGAATGCGCCGTTAGCCTCTCAGATATAATGACGTTCCATTTCGTTCGGCGCTGGCGCTGGCGAGGTGTTTTGCTGATTTGCTCGCTGGTGTGCAATAAGAAATTATGGTGAGAGCGAAACGGAAGAGACAGTAGAGTGGTAGACTGGATATGAAAGTACGTGAGAACGTGAAGCAAGTGACTTATTAAATTCCAGGCTAATAAGAGCGAAGCTTGGCGCCAAATTTGGCTGTGCCTCTTGTAGCGTTAATATAGCGTTAAGTTAGCCTTGCATAGGCCCACAGCTTGTAAACCCTTCGACTCAGGCAAATTGCCCCTCCCACCGCCCGCCTTATCTGCAAGTAGTTTGGTGAGCTCCTCTATCCGCTTCTTTACCCCCCTTCGGCGGGGAGAAAAAAAATCACCCGGGCAAAGGGGTCAGCGACAAAGCTAGGATAGTGATTGGCTTGACTTATTAGCGCCGACATTATGTAGCGAAGCAGGCATATCCGTACTGGTCTCACTTCCTATGTGGATTCCCTCCGGGAAATCTAGTGAACTCCGTTGATCGTCTCCCTAGATAACTTCTTGGCACGAGCCACCAGATAAGCTAGGACTTATTGATCAGGGACCAGCAATACAATCAATACATTAATTCAAATTTAGATCCACATGTTTCGGACAGATTAAGTAACATTATTGGTTTGAATGGCTTTGGAGACTGGAGTTACCTAGTTACCCATGGGCCTTGACCAATGAACCTGGTTGGGCTAACTGCCAGAGTCAAACACCACCGAATGCAATGGTAAGGAGCAGAGCTCAACAGCTTGTTCTAAGCGTCGTCACTGGGAGCGAGATATCTTTTGGGCTCTTCGCTCTTGCCTGTCGTTATGAGGAGTAGCATAAATAGAGCATCAATCCCCGAGAATCACTAGTTCCTTTATCTGCCCGTGCGAATCTAGAAGTAGAACATCATATTCAATTAACCTCCACTTTAACTAAGCTTTATAGTTAAATATATCTAGTGAGTATTGCGAGTCTTTATTGGCTTCTCGGAACAGTGTGCTTACAGACACAGTCTAAGATACAAAATATACAATGGCGCCGCTCAGTCACGAAGATTTAAGAACTGTTGTTTCCGCGCTGGCACAGAAACTTGATTCACTGAACATCGACTACGCCGTAATGGGTGGCGCCGCTACCTGTTTATTAAGTCCGGATCCAAGTCGAAGGACTGAAGACGTTAATCTAGTCATTCATGTTGACCATCGTGTGATCACCGCCGATCGCCTTACAGCGCAGCTCTTCACATCCTTCCCGACCGACTTCGAAAGAGTCAGCCAGTTCGGGCACACCATTCCAGCATACAAGCTTCGTCGACCTAGAGTAGCCGCTCGGTTGGTGGAGGTAGAAGTGTTTGACCACAGAACTTGGCCGCAACGTCCCTAGTACAACCTCTAGGTAGCTATACGGAAGACGCTAAATATCAATGGTCGAGGGGTCAAACTCTTTGGCCCTGAATAGATCCTGCGGGAAAAAATCTTGTCCCAGTATTAGCGCTAAGGTAGTGCCAAAGAAGTAACCGATATTCGTGATATTATCAATATGATCCCATTAGCCGTGCCAGGCAGACCGGAGCTCGACTTCAATCAAAACCAAGAGTTACAAACCGCCCTAGCAAATCTATTGCAAAAGCGACCAGCCTTAGCTCAGACTTTGAAGGCAAAGATCAAATGCAGCACTATTCTCCAAAACTATTAAGTTATTCTACCAACCTCTTCGAGCCGACTAATAACTGAGCGTTAGAAATCTAAGACAGGACCCTTCTTCAACCAATCGTCAAGGTCATAGGCTATATGTGATGGCCTTTTATGGCATCAAAAAAAGGCTGCCGATACTACTGAAACACGCTACCGAAGAACACTGAAAGGACACATATTCACGATTTGACCGAACCTAGGTAAATGTAGTTTGGCTATGTGTGCGGTAGATTATATGAATTGCTTTACTAAAATGTTTCCCTGACAAAAATATACCACGTAGTTATAGCTGAATGTGCGCTACTATCAAAGAGGACTACCCCTCATATCTATTGGCATCTCTTTTCCAGAGCCGAGACGTTTTGAAATGCGCCGATCAATAGGACCGAAATTGGCCTTATGGATTCGACCAAAGCTGTGACTATACCAGTCCACTGCTTGTTTATCCGGATACATATCGAGGACATCGTTATCAACCTCTAGGTACCCTGTTATCAGAGATACCCAAGACCTCAGTGATTCGCCCCAGGCAGAAAAACCAGTGTCTATTTCTTCTTCGATCGCAGCCTTGACAAAGCTTTCTACTAGTGCCTGTTCCAGTGGATAGTACAGACTGCCATAACTTTGAAACCGCGTTGTCTGCGCTGTATCTCCTATTCTAGTCGAAGAGTGGGGGGTATCTTCTTGGAGAATATGCGCAAAGGAGTTCGGAATCAGGTACACCTGTAAGTCTTTTTCTGTTGGATCACCCTGTGGATAATCAAATACTGCACAAGATCGGTCCAAGCGTTTGTAGCTAGCATTTATTTCCTCTAAAACCTGCTGTGGGTTTGGATGGTCCTCCATAATTTCGGGAGCAGGGGCGCGATTTGGAACACTTCGGTCGAATCCCGCGCTCTTAAGCCTTTCAATAGCGTCTGTATAGTCATCGTCCCGCACCACAACCATGGGGGCCTACAGTGATAGGAATATCGTTAGCAGGAAAAAGGACGGTTTAAATTTTACTGCTCAAGGTATAAGTTACCCCAACGGCGATGGGTACTCCTAGATACCACATTGCGAGCGCCCCCCAAGGAATCACAGTGAGAGGTTGAAGTGTTTCGCGAAGTCTCATAGAGAGCCTGTCAGGCTCGGTCTGTCTTGGGCGCCTAAACATACTATAGTGGGATGGTGGGAAACCCGATTCTGTCTGGTGTCTCTCGAGCAGATGTGATTCTTTCCGCGAAACAAACAATATATGATGATCGAGGAGAGGAGGTAAAGAGGATGGCAGAATGTAAGAGGTTGTGGCGTAGACCAGGTTGATCAGCCTGCGTTCCTGTGGTCCCTAACGAATGTTAGGGCCTAATATATATACCGCTGCAGGTGACAAACAGATGTTCTGTCTGTCCTTATGATCTTTTGGCCTAGTTAGCGGTTAAATGCTCTTATGTAATCACTTAGGTGTACCTAGGTGGCGGCCTAAGTAACCCTGCCGTTCCGGCAGGGTTACATCCCGCTATTGGCTAGGTCAGGTGAGGTCAGGTGATTTCAGTCGCCGTCCCAGCCTATCATAATCGATGGCTATGCGAAAACCGTCCCACTGCTTATGTGATACCTATTTACATCTCTTATGTCTGCCTAAATCGGAGTCACGAGGGACACGTGAGCACGCGTCCCTCTACAACAGGTATGGGTGCTTGCAATATATATGATGTCATAGCAGTCTACTGAAACATCGCCATGTCGGATTCCGCAGAACTGAAACGAGATAGAATGTTGATCCCTTTGAAGGGTATCATCATGACCAACAGAGGTGGTTGACATGGGGGTTATGGATATTTAATACTACGCGGTTAATGAGGCTCGAAGGGAGGACCCTGTTATCTGCCGTGATAGGGTGATAGGGTGACAGGGGCAAAGTTAAGGTGGATACACGAAAGTACCAGAGACATGATTCTACAGTGTAGATGGAGTTAAAAAGGAGAAGCATATCCGAGGGATACGGTGTCTTTCAGATTTATACCAAGATTATAACATATCAAAAGAAGAAAGAAGAAGGAAGTCTAGGGAAGATAGGAAAAATAAAAAGAGAGTAGAAGATTTCCACATGTAACCGTTCCCGTCCGCAGTTGGGCCGACTACCACCGTTGCACTCAAGGGGGTCATTAAGTATGTATGGGTACATTGGGAATGCCGGTACTCCGTCTTGGATTCTCTTTGGATTTCGAATTCGGATTATTTTCAAAATGTCTTGGAATATTAATTCTATCTACATATGTATGTTGTTTGTTGTATGGCTATAACCAGCACTATTAATATTACCCTTTGATAACTATTCAACTACCTAGGCATGTAACTCCACCTTTACTATAGGTATATATGGTAATGAAATTATAAATGGCTTTTTTTAAATGCGACTCTACAAGAGAATCAGAGTAATCCGTAGATTAATGCAATATCTACTCCGTACATATCTATCTCAACACATAAATTACCGGTACAGTACCATACCATGCGCATTGCGACACCGCAAGGGCTTCTTCTCCCAAACAGTTGCACTCGCGGTGACACTGTCAACTCAAGAATGGGCCAATGTTGATCCATGCTTAGGGGTCAACACCCTTATTTTTCCCTCTCTTCTTCTCTTCTCTCTCCTTTCCACTTTCTCTGTAGTTCGTCCCCCCCACCAACCACGCAAAACACCACTCCCGTGGGAGGGTCACATCGGCCCCCCCCCCCCCAACCTTACAAGGTTATAACTTCAGATCTTTCTTCTTTTATCTCATTTGCTTCATGATTATCCATCCTTCCACATAGTGAACTTCAATCCCTCACTCCCGGTTTGCGACCTCGCGTCTCCTCCATCCCCCTTCTTCGACTATGTCGGCACCACTGGTCAAGGTGCTACACCGATTGCAAGAGGTGTTCCATAACGTCGTCGCCGCACTCGAAAGCATGGTCCTATTTCCGTCATTCTTCCGTGGTCTGTCGCGACACCGCCGAAAGACCTTCCTAGGCGCCCATTGGAAACGCCGCAGCCTCGATGACTTCGCCGAAGAAGTGGAGACCTCGTGTTCAACGCCGTTATCAACGCGCAATATGGTCGACATGTCCGAGAAGATTCGCGCACAGTTCCGGGATTGTTTACAGACTAGCCCATTCTGCATGCTTCCATCCTACGACACTGCGCTTCCCGCTGGCACGGAAAAGGGCACATATCTGGCATTGGACGTGGGCGGATCGACGTTCCGCGTAGCTTTGATTGAATTGAATGGACGGGATGAGGAGGTGCGCATATTGAAAGTGTCATCTGTACGCATTGACGAACAACTCAAGATGCTGGAAGGGACACAATTCTTCGATTGGATGGCAGGGCAGATTGAGACCATCCTAAAGGAAGTTGGCACAGACTACGGGCGTGGTGATGTACCGCTGGGGATGGGGTTGTCTTGGTCTTTCCCCATTGAACAGACGTCACACAGCAGCGGGTTGGTGATCCATATGGGTAAGGGATTCAAAGCCTCCATTGGCACGGTAGGCCAGGAACTGGGTGAGCTCCTCATCCAGTCCTGTCGCAAGCGCAACTTGAACGTGGAGGTTGCCGCTATCGTGAACGACAGCTCGGCGACTCTACTCTCGCGTGCCTATGTCGATCCCAAGACCCGCATGTCTCTCATTTTGGGTACTGGTACCAACATGGCGATTCACTTCCCGGTTCATGAGATTGGAAGGCCCAAATTCGGAGTCCGCCCGGAGGGGTGGTTCGACCACGCCAAGCATGTCCTCATCAACACCGAGATGAGTATGTTCGGTGGAGGCGTGCTGCCTATGACACGGTGGGATGACTTACTGAACCGCACGCATCTACGTCCCGACTATCAGCCGCTCGAGTACATGATTACAGGTCGGTATCTGGGTGAGATTGTCCGTCTGATCATCGTCGAGGCAACCGAGACCGCTTGTCTATTCGGCGGCGAGCTGCCATACTCCATGCGTGAACCCTATTCCTTCGACACAAGCCTCGTCGCCTGCCTCGAGGAAGACTCCTCTGCATCTCTTTCTTCCTCCGCCGCCCTCCTGCAAAAGGAGCATATCTTCCACAACCAACCCTCCGTCGAAGATCTGCGATTCCTACGCCGCATCTCTCAGACAGTCTCCCGCCGTGCCGCTGGATACCTGGCGACAGCCATCCACAGCATGTGGTGCCTCCGCAACGAGGTGGAATTCCCCGCACCCCCATCCACCCCCGACTCGCTCGATAAGGAATCGCCTGAAATTACCGTCATCGAGAGCGGAGACTCAGATAAGAACCTCTCCATCGCCTGCGACGGCGCCGTCATCAACAAGTACCCTGGCTTCCGCGCTGCCTGCCAGAACTATCTGGATCAGTTGACCGAGGAAACGTATCCGGGCGCCGGATGCTCTATCCGTCTCAACCCGGCGCCTGAAAGCGCCATTCTCGGCGTGGCAGTGGCAGTGGCTATCTCCGTTGCTGAAAAATCCACTCGGCTATAAATCTGCTGGTTAACAGAAGTGATGCATGAACCCAACGCTGAGCATAGATCTCCAGCTGTCTCTTTCGTTGTGATTTTCTTTCCAACCATGTCCATCGGCGCATGATATGTGATGGGTTTCCGTGGCCTTTTTGTTTTCTCACCTGCATGTGCATTCCCGGAGAGGATTTGTGGAGAGAGCGTTTTTCTTCCTTGCCTTTTCCATTTCAACTGTCGAATCGTTTAGCATCAAGAAGGAGTTTCTGGTTCTTGGAATCCACATGGGTCTCTCAATATGGTTTTCTGGGGGTGTTTGATCATGGAGTTCGGTCTCGTTCATTTCATCTTTATTGACGGTTACGTTCTCCCAAATTCAAGGAGGCAGATTTGATTTTTTTCATTCTTCCCTATTCCTGAGCTAGTGCGTTTTTCTTTCCTTCGCCTCTTTGTCTCTAAAGTTCCTAATGACATGAACTGGCTTTACTATACTCTTGCCAACTGCCCTACAAAAACTCATCTGCACGTAACAAATTTGATATCATTCCCACTGACAATTCTCTAGTTTTTGATTTTCTATGACTCGAGGTACTGTTGACCAAAGTGGCTTTACTATTCAGCATCTATACCTTAGGTAATTAAATATAACCATACCCACATCTAAATCTACTATAATCGAGCCACGAGGATTCCCGAAATCCCATTCTCATTTTCACGAATCAGCCCAAGGAACACTCATATCGACCCCGATAGTAATAATATACCAGAGCATACCTTAATGACACTCTTGTCGTCGATAGAAACAACCGAGACAACAGGATTGTTCCCATTTACAGCATCCTGATCAAAAACCACATCTTTGGCATTGGCAGTTGAACACGCGGCTACGAAGAATTAACCTGTGTCGTACATCGAGATTGTTACTGTTGTACGGAGTACATGCGGCCTGTGTAGTGTGACAGAGAGTAATAGTGTAGCTTGGAAGTCTCGAGTGAAAACAATCTGCAGATAGTCAAGGACGTGACATATAAAATAAACATAAAATCTAACGGCTCATATATCGCCGCATCACTTCAAACAATCCTCCTCCTACTCAGTGCGAGTATATGCCTGAGATTTGTTGAGGATAATCTCAGCCAGGGCCATCAAACTCCCACCGGACAACAACTCCAGAACCTGCACATTGGCATTAGCCTCACGGGCAATCCAGTTACGGATCTCAATAGCAACCAGTGAGTCAAGGCCCAAAGAAACTACTGTAATCGAGGGATCCATATCCTCTAAGGACATAACAAGCACCTGTGCTAACTTCGCAGCTAGCGCCTCGTAGCACACTTTCAAAGCCTCCTCCTTGGATGAGGCAGCCGACAAAGTGACATGCAGCGGCACCGACGGGCCGTCACTCTGTGAACTGCTTCTCAGTGTGCCCCGAGCAGCCTCATATAACACGCTGAACCTCGCGTCCTGGACCCAGAAGTTGTTCTCGAGTGAATCCACTCGCAGTCCTGTGATGCACTGCCCAGAACAGGACTGGTCGAGATCACCGGTCAGAGCGGCGGCTATCAGCGCCAGAACTTCGGACTCGTCGATTGTCTGGCCGCCAATATTCTTCAATACTTCCTGGCGTCGCTGGGAGTCGGTGTCGGCTAGGTAACCGACGTCGCTGACTGCAGCGAGGTCGATGGATGTTCCTGGAAGACCAAGGGATTTGCGGTATTCTATAAATCCATCCAGGAATGCATTTGCTGCGGAGTATGCTGCTTGTCCGCGATTCCCGATTATGCCGGCCACTGAGGAGAGGGCAATGAAGAAGTCGAGCGGATGATTGATCAGTGTGTTATGCAGATTCCAAGCCCCTTCTACCTTGTTGCATGCTACGGATGTAAAGTCTTCGAGAGTCATGTTTTCGAAGAGCATGTCCTAAGTAGGGTCAGTAATTGAAAATTGTTAGTGTCAATAAGTTCTTATGGTAGGAAACCTACATGAAGCACCATGGAACCGTGAATAACACCACGTATAGGCGGAAGGTCTTTCATCTCTTCATTGACCAGAGCCTTGACAGACTCCTGGCTACTGACATCGCAAGCCTTGACCACAATCCGCACTCCTAGGGGAGCTACGGTATCAACCAAGGATTGAACCTTGTCATTAATCGTGGCTCGACGAGACACTAGAACAATGTTTTTTGCACCCTTTGAGGACATCCACTTGGCGATGCTTCGGCCTAGACCACCAGTACCACCAATCAAGATGTATGATGCATCAGGTCGTAAGAGAGTTGGACTTGTCTTGGGAGCCACGGCCTGAAAAATGAACGATTAGAATTGAATAACTGATCACGGATTACATGTTTTTGTTTACCTTGACCTGGTCACCATCATGAGGAACCACCACAATCTTACCCATACTCTTGCCGATCTGTAGTGTACGGAATGCCTTCTCGATGTCCGAAGTGCGATAAATCGATATTGGGAGCACGGGGTGAACCAATCCCTCACTAATCAGTCGACAGACGTCATCCAGGAGGCGTTTCATCAGCTGCGGCTTGGACTTGCCGACCTTGGTGAGGTCAACCGACGAGAATGAGACGTTGTACTCAAAAGGCTGCATGTCAAGGCGAGTATTCTTCGTGATGTCAGCCTTGCCAATCTCGACAAATCGTCCGAACGGTGCAAGACACTCCCAAGTCTCGCGCAAAAGATCACCTGCTAGGGAGTTGACGATGACATCCACGCCAACCTCACCGGTAGCTCTGCGGATACCGCGAGCAAAAGATGCATCACGACTATAGAAAATGCGGTTTTCAGGAATACCGTACTGGCTCATTAGAAACTGTTTCTTATCGAGGCTTCCGACTGTAACAAATATATCAGCGCCGATCATCTGCGCCAGCATTATGGCGGCTTGACCGACACCACCAGCACCGGCGTGGATTAAAACCCGCTCGCCGGTTTGCAGCTGACCTAGGTCAAACAGAGAGTAGTATGCAGTACAGAATACAACCGGAACTGTGGCTGCGACCTCGAATGACATGGCGGCTGGGATTTCCGCAGCGCTGGTCGCAGAGCATCGTGCGTAGGTCGAGAAACAGCCTTCTGGCATGGCCATGACTCTTTGACCGACCTTGATACTCTTCACATTTGACCCTACACTGGAAACAACCCCACTGCATTCAATTCCAATGTATGGCTGTGCAAGCTGGCCCATGGAGACCACAATGTCTTTGAAGTTGAGACCGCTCGCTTTGACTTGAAGTTCGATCTGGTCCTCGCCTAGTGGTGGGGGATTGTCGTCTAAAAAGTAGAGGGAATCGAGAGCACCTGGGTTGCCGACCTGGATCTTGAAGCGTCGCTCGGGCTGACGGAATGGCTGGGTTGAGATGGTCATGTCGTGGGTCTCATTGTGGACAAAACTATTAGCAGCATCATCTTCCACTATGCGTTGGACAAAGAGCTCCGAGCCTTCGGCTTTGAACTCGAGATCCTTTGAGGGCTGGGTTCCATCGATGGGCCATAGAGCACTAATGGCTATCTTAATAGACATCTCGGGATATTCGATGTCTCCAGGAGCCAAGCCAAGAGTAGCTATCCTGGCCGAGGTCTCCGAGCGCAAGGTGCGAGTCAAGCCGACTGTCATTTGAGCATCTGGAGAATCAGCTCGGTAGACCCAGAGCACAGTTTGAGCTTTAAGCAGCGCGTTCTTGAGCTTCTCAAATACATCTTCGGTAAGACATCGCAGAGAGCTAGCTCCAGTCTGAAGTAGAACAAGATGCTTTTGGAAGAAGTCTATTTCGCCAAAGTCTCGGACATGAACCTGCCACCCAGGTGTGTCGGATAGTGCAATGCTCACTTTGTCAGCAACGCCATCGGCTTTGCCAAAGTGGGTGATGAATAGATCGTGCTCAAATTTCGCAGGATTTCTATTTGCATGCACGTTGCCTTTCTGCTCTGTATTTCCATGCGCAATTTCGTCCCCGAGGATGTGACTGTGGCCATGACATTCTTCACGGCCATTGCGATCTTGAACATCTCCTTCGACGGCGTTTTCAATTTCGGTCAAGGGTTGCCAATCAATTTTATAGCACAATTTGCGAGTTTCCTCACGGTGCGTGTTTGGATTTCTGAGAGGAGTCATCAACAGGCCGTCTATTGTGATTATGGGCTCTGTAGAGCCCTCTTGTGTCGCAAAAAGATCAAATTTGGTCGGTTCAGGGGAAGGTAAGCTGGGACTACCACTGCAGTAACCTTTAAGATATTCACCAGCGGTGGTTGGGGCGTTGAGGCCGACTGTCACACGCTTGATCATTGTCGGCATGTAAAGTGTGTCCAAGTCCATTCGGCCCAAGCCCTGCCCAAGGAGAGGCCAAGCAAAATGCAGAAGTCCGTCGAGGAATGATGGGTGGACAGTCAAGGGAGGTTCAAATCCCTTCGGCATGACACCGCGGGTATCTCTGACGTGTAGATCGCCAAACGAGTGATGAGGGCTAGAGTAGCAGTTATCAATATCCTGGAAGATAGGACCATACCCGGCTCCTAGATCACTAAGGACCTGGTACATGTGGGACATATCGAGGTGGTTAGTAGCTGATTCCTGAATTCGCGCGATTTGAGCTTTCGAGTGGTTAGTTTGAGTCTCGGATGGGCTCGAGATCGCAGCCGCCTGCTGTTTCGGATCAGAGCGAACCCGCACCTGGCCAGTACAGTGCTCTGTCCATCCTCTTTTTGAGGTCCATGAGCAGACACGGAACTCATCCCAGATATCGGATGATCCACGGGTACCTTCAGCGTAGGGGCGGAGAGTAATGGTGGTCTCTGCATCTGTATCATCACTGAGCACAAGCGCCGAACCCACAATGACCTCCCTCAGTTCAAATTGGGATATTTGGATATCAGCTTGTTCCGCGCGTCGTCGAGCGGCCTCAATGGCCATCACCAACTATTGGACAATCAGCAAGCATAATTTAGATAAGTGATCATTCATTGAATTCACATAGCCTGCCATGGGGTAAACGACCACCCCCTGCATCCTGTGGTCCCGGAGGTAGGGAACCTCATCTAAGCGGATAATGTTCCGCCATGTTGGCTCCAAATCATTTGAGTAATTTGCTAAGACTCCCAAGACATCGTTCCTGGCGCGGTCTCTGGTCCTATGCTTCTGCGAGATACGCGCAACGTGCCAGTACCGAGTTCCATGTTGCCAAGGGTAGCGAGGCAAGTTACTCAAGAACCAACGATTTGCCGCACTGGTCTTGGGGAAATTCAATCCTGTCATATTGAGTGTAGCGCCTCGCACGTAGGCGGCAGCAGCGGTATCTAACACCGACTCAGCTGCATCCACTTCACGAAGAATGGTTGCTGTATATCCAATCTTCGAGGCGGTGTGACCCAAGCTTTTTAGAGTATCCATGATGGGGCCCTTCAATGTAGAGTGTGGACCGATTTCGACAAGAAGGTTGGGTCGTGTCTCATCGTCCGATACAATCTTGCCAAGAGCATCAGAGAACAGCACCGGTGATGTCAGATTTGCTATCCAGTATTCTGGGCCGATCTCAGAAGCTTCTGCAAAGCGCCCAAAGACAGAAGAAAAGAACGAGGCTGTTGCAGATGGGGAGTGCTGTATAGTCTTAATCGCAGTCAGGTAAGCTTCGGCAACCTTCTTCATGTGGTCGGAATGGTAAGCAACATCAATCTTTAGTTTCCGGTTGAAAACCTTCTTGTCTCGGAGAACCTTTTCGAGTTCATCAATTGCGGACATATCTCCAGACACAGTCACGCTGGAGGGACTGTTCACGCAAGCGACAGTGGCATAACCAAATAGGGCCTTCAACATAGGCTGAATAGCCTCGCGACTGGTGCCAACGGCAATCATAGTGCCCTTGAGGGACGGGAACGAGGATTTGAGCAAGGAGGTCATTTGACCACGCCAGTAAGCCAGAGCTATAGCTCCCTCAAAGTCATAAATCCCCGCAGCGTAGGCTGCACTAATTTCCCCAGAGCTATGGCCAACGACTGAAGCAGGACGGATTCTCCAAGATTCTAAGAGATTGACTAGTGCAATTTGAAGCGCTGTGCAAGCCGGTTGACTCAGGTGAGGGGAGTCAATTTCAGATATGGTGGCGTCCTTTTCCAACTCTTCGATCAGAGAGAACTCGGCGCCTAGCTCTCGTAGGCATTGATCTGCTCGCTTGATGGCCAACTCGTAGATAGGATATTCATGCATAAGAGGAACACCCATCTGTGCCCACTGAGCCCCTTGACCAGTGAAGACAAACGAGACTATTGGGGCGCCTAAAACTCTGGATGGGTTGATCTTCAATTGAGCAAGACGGATTCCAAGTTCATCTAGTGAGGTAGCTGACACCCCAACACGGTATGAGAGTTGGGACATCTTGTTGCCTAAAGTATAAGCAAAGTTGCCGAAGAGAGTCTTTTCAAAGACTTCTGGATGTTGTTCGAAGTAGATACCGAAGTCTTTGATCCTAGTGCGTAGAGACTCCTTGTCGTTGGCAGAGATCAAGAATAGCTTGCGTTTAGGGTCCACCTCAACATCCTCAAAAGCTCCATCTGGGGCTTTGGATGACAATGGTGCCTTTTCAAGAACAGCATGTGCATTTGTTCCTCCAAACCCGTAATTGGACACGCTAAGGTATTTCATGCGAGAAGGCCAGGGCCGCGTCGTCGTTAAAACTTTCATATTCCACTCGCTCATAGGAATTTTAGGATTGGCTTTCTTGAACTCGGCGTTTGGAAGCATCAAATCTCTGTCAAGCATCATGGCTGCTTTAATGATAGCGATTATTCCACTGGCACCCTCCAAGTGCCCAACGTTAGATTTGACTGATCCAATGTAAAGCGGGTTCCTCGGAGTACGATTCTTTCCAAGTGCTGCATGGACTGCTGTAGCTTCGATAGGATCGCCGGCCTTTGTTCCGGTTCCATGCATTTCTACGAACCCGCATTCGTCCGGGTTAATGTTGGCCTCTTTGTAGACCTGCCGAATAAGCTCTTCCTGGGCCTGACCATTTGGCAGCGTAATTCCCTGTGTTCGCCCATCTTGATTGACCCCTGAATGTACAATCACAGCTCGAACGGGATCTTTATCGCGCAATGCGGCGTCGAGGGGTTTCAGAATCACGATACCAGAGCCCTCGCCTCGTGCAAAACCGGAGGTGGCTCTCTCATCGAAGGAGAAGGTCTTGCCCTCATCATTGAATAACCTTTATAATACCACACAGTCAAATTATATTCCATGAGCTTGGCTTGGAGAAAACAGAAATACTCACTGTGACATGGACATAGAAACCCAAATATCTGGCACAAGGTTAAGGTGACAACCAGCAACGAGGGCTTCCTGGGACTCCCCACTTCGCAAGCTCTGTACTGCATAGTGGAGTGCAACAAGCGAAGAAGAACAAGCCGTGTCCACTGTGATACTGGGCCCTCGTAGATCGAAGAAATAAGAGATACGGTTGGATTGCAGCGAGGCCGCACACCCGGTGGCTTGGTGCATAGGTATGGTTTCGATATCACGGACGTTGTTGAGCTCATAATCGGAAAAATTACTACCGGCAAAGACGCCCACATTTCTGCGGGCAAGACTCTCTTTGGGAATTCCAGCACTCTCCAAAGCTTCATACGCGCACTCCAGCAGCAAGCGCTGTTGAGGATCCATGGACGTAGCTTCTTGAACAGTGAGGTTGAAGAAGGGGGCATCAAAGCGTGCGATGTCCTCGTCAAGGAAGTAGCCTCCCTTCGGGTTGAAGGAACCAACCTTGGACGGGTTAGGGTGGTGAAATGCTTCGACGGAGAAACGGTCTCTGGGAATGGGTGACCAGCCACTTCGAGCTCGGGTGCAGAGTTCCCATAGGTCACTGGGAGATGTGACCTGCCCCGGCAGCCGGCAGGCATACCCGATAATGGCGATAGGTGGGGGCGTGCCCTGCTCGCCATGAGGCGTACCTTCTGAATCAGCACCGTTCATATTTGTCGTAGTGAAAAGTGCAGAAGGTGCAATTGTAATGCGAGTCTAGAGAATTTCCGGGGGTTTTATAGACGACATCGGATAAATCGGGGAAACTAGCTGCCTAGATGGCTATTGCGCGATATATAGCATTGCAAACACCCCACCCCAGCACTCCTGTTGCGGGTCATTTTGGGGGTGTACAGCTGAATGAAGCTATCTCTGCTCCGGACCATCGGTGCTCTGCTAGCATTGGGTAGTCGGTGGTTATTCCCAAATTGGTGACTCTGGACCACATGTTGTACCGTCCCACGTTATTCGACATGGCAACTTGCTTTGTTGGTAGTTGAGAAGTTGATGCTCGGCGGAAATCCTGTGCTTTACTTTTCGTTTGCTTCACACCACTTGTACGGCCCGAGCGGTAATTTACCTATTTCCTACTATGTAAATGTAGTATATCATTAATGTTGATGTCTCTATTTGCTCGTTGCTTCTCCCCATTTCTTCTCAAGTACATAGGCCCAGGTTATACATTCTCCCCATAGATCGTTGCAGGTTGTTACAAGATGAGGTTCTTATGTCTTCATGGTGCCATTGGCAACATCGACGTAGGTTATGGAAGATACGCAAATTTCAATACTGACTTCTATATCGCAGAATATCAATATCCAGCTTGGTAAATATCATTTGAATTTGAGGTCTCAGAACGAGAATTCATTGACAATAATGAAGATCCTCTAGTCAAGCATATGGCCAGGCACGGTTTCGCTTCATTCCACTATATCAACGGTCCTGTTCCTGTGTCTCCACCGGCAGGTAAGATCCCCCCGAGCTCAAACACTGATAAATGCCAACACTCTCTAGGGTTCACGGAATATTTTGGTATCGGGCCACATTACCGGTGGTTGGAGGATGGAGGAGTAGCAGAGGACTCCATGATCTCTCGTGTTCGAAAATCTCCGCATGGTTCGTGTCCTGAAGATGTGATGAGAGCTTTGGGCAAGGACTGGGATGGCCGTTGGCACAATCACCATCAAGTCATGGAGTACCTTTATGATACATTGGAAAAGAATCCCGATATCGAAGGCATCGTTGGATATAGTGAGGGTGCGACGATGGCTGCGAGTCTAATCTTGGATGAGGATAGAAAGGCCCAGGAGACTGGGCATCCACGTCGCATCAAGTGCGCGGTTTTCTTCACCGGCTGGCCTCCTCTCTCCCCCGAGGAGGATGTGGTCCTGGCAGATGAGAGCGAATATACTCTAAACATTCCGACGCTTCATGTGGTTGGTGCAGATGGTAATTCTGTTATCTGCTGCCCCGGTTCAAACGTTGTACTCACTATTTCTCTTTGGCATAGATCCCTACCGATACGGCGCACTAGCCTTGTTCAACATTTGTGACCCTGATAGTGCAGCATTGTTTGACACTGGACGGGGCCACACCATTCCTCGCTCCGGTCCGGTTATCACAGAGTTGGGGAATGCCGTGCGTGAGTTAATCGACAGAGCGTATCAAGTTTGATCGAGAGCCATGGTTTATGGGAAGCACGAAGCCCTTCTGTGCGCGGTGTGACAGCAAAAGGGCCCGTTGAAGAACACATAAACTCGGGTCCGAGGTGTTCCAGATTCTCAAATGCCATATTTTGGAAGATAAGTAGATTTTGATCCTTGCTTTGTGTAGTAATTCATCCAGATTTTATCTAGCTTTGCCTCTTTGCCCTCTTGATAGAGTGAGCCCCGACCTGAGTATCGCCCAATTGGGACAGTGTGCCACCCACCAGCTGTTATTGTAGCTTCTCTGGGTGAAAGCATTCTCTCCAAAGCACCTTACGTCGCAATGGGGAGCTTGCCAACTACAATTTCCCCTCCCAAGGCACCGGTATGGTTCCTCGGGTGTACTACAGTTCTCAAAACCCTGGAAACTCTGGCCGATAGAGCTCCAGGTCAAATACCGACCTATGATATCCAGCCTAAATAATACCCTTAAAGTTTGGACGGCGCTAAAGCTGAGCTATGGAAATTCAAGGTCATGGATCGCAATCACGAAAGGTCTGGCTCCGTCCTCTAACCTGAATATGTACGAGAAACAACAAAAGAGGAATGTCACTCATATTATCCCCTACTATTAGAACTCAAAGCAACACCAATCACATATAAACACTACATCATACCACGGCCTAGCCAGTTTACTGAAGTAACGGTACTACGTAGGCTCGGGGGGTTAGTAAAGCAACGGTCAACAAAACCGGGCATTTTCGCTTCAACGCCGAAGTTATAAGAAAGAAACAACAACGAAGAAGGTCAAGTGGTGGCGCTATTTCTTCTACAAATCACTGACGACCCTCGGATCTCGCGTGTGACTTCAAATTTTACAAAATGGGTGGTGTGATCGTGAACATCGCTTGGGCACTGTTAGCTGTCATATTGAGGTTGACCGTGACCCATGCGCAGTCTGTGTCAGAGGATGAGTGCGCGACTGGTGTTCATGCCATTATTGCTAGGGGTCAAGGCGGGGGCGATGATTTGAATGTGATGAGTACTCTTTCAGACCTGATCTTGAAGCAGATCCCCGGCTCGACAACCCTCGGCTTACCCTACGATCACGACAACGTCCTAACTGACAATGCCAAACAGCACACTGTTCACGACGGTGCTGTTCTGATGCAGCAGTTTGTGCTGGAGTACAGCGAAAGCTGCCCCCAAACTAAGATTGTGGTAGTGGGGTATTCAATGGTGTGCCAATATCAAACCAACTTTTGACATTCTGTCCTTGCATTATGGTAATCGACAACGCAAAATGCTAAGGCTCATTACCACCTAGGGAGCAGTTCTCATGATGGATTCTCTGTGCGGAACCAGTGAGATTGGGTTTCTCTTCGTCGCACCTCTTGCGCGATTCTACAACTCGACTAGTACGTGATTTCGAGACACATGCCAGAGAAACACGGATCTAATCAAATGTCTAGTCATCGCTGCGATTGCATATGGTGACGAGACATACATTCCTGGCATGCCATGGAATGTGGGTAGTTGCGCACTGGGTATAGGAGTGAGTGCTGCAATTCCTAGATTCGAGTTCCCAATTAGAATCTGAAGCAAATGGATCAGCTCCTTCCCCGCTTGAACCCGGCCTTGTGTGGACCCTTCGCTAGCTCAATACAAAGTTATTGTGATTACGGTGATGCCCAATGCTGTTCGCCATACCCAGAAGACGGCAATGCCGCACATCACGCCTATGTAGGGAAGTACAATCAGGTCGTCGTGGACTTCATCAAACACCGTCTGGTCACGATGGGGCGGTAACTTTGCCCACTCAATCTTGGGAGCCGTGAATAATAGGATAGAAGAAGAATACTTGTCGATTACGGGTGTTGATAATCTCAAATACAGGATTCGGCTGCTTTCTGAACTACATATCGAGATGGCAACACACGTGGTAAACGCTGGAAACATAAATCGGCGCATTTCATGAGCCTTCCAAGGTGAGTTGGCGCAGCCGCTCGCCCACAGTCCAATCATAATTATGATATACACCTAAGACTACACTAGTTTGAGATATCTTAAAAGAGGATGCTACCCCGGATCCCAAAAATTGGGTGATACTAACAATTGCAACTACGTAAACAGTGCATTTTGTCCTGAAACATAGTACGACCTAAAATCAACCCCTCTACCTAGGGTAACAATAGTAAACAGCCTCAAACTATCGAGTATCAGACAATTGTTCTATGCAAAAGCTGAAGCTTTAGTGTTACAGGTATACTACATAAACACCAAGGTATAAACTTGAAATTATTTCAGTTCTGAGTTTCATCTGCATGGCCTTTTGATTTGTTCTGAACTAATGTACTTCAAATTTACCTTGTTCCTCCATTGTGACACATCTAGGCTTCTAAATTGAACATTTCTAAGATGTGAATTTGACCTGCATCTAGTTCAATTTGGAAGCGTGTTTAGTCTGGTAACGAATAGCGATATATGATTCTACAACCCTCCAGGGTTTTGAAATCCCATCAACATATAAATCATAATCCCCAGTCTCGAAATCGTGACCTCAATATTCATTTAGTCTAGACCTTCTTCAACAAGGAACTGTTCCTAAAGCCCTAAAGTCTATATTAAAAGCTTAATAAACCGGTCCTAGCTGCTCAGGTGCGTCCACATCTAGCATTTTTACACATCGCTTCCAAGTTCAAATAGATATAACAACCGTGATTGGCACCTCTTGTTTATGGAAAAAGTTATTCAAGCAGCCTAGCACGAAGAGATTTTGATCTAAGGAGGCTGTAAGCGGACAAGTAGGAGATCTTATATTGTTTTAGCAAGGCGACATGAACGAGGGTGACCATTGGTATTATGCAAGGTGCGTGAATAATAACGCCTCTGGCCGTGGAAGAAACTGAAGTCAATATCAACATAGATTTCCTGCATTTCTATTGGCTATGTATGGATATGAAGCAGTTATTGACCTTACATAACATCGCTCGCTACCTGGGCACTGAAGCTGAAGCCGAAAGCGTACACACGTAAGTTGTACACAACAGTGAGGTATACAGGTCAGCAGCTAATCCCGTTTCGGCGATCCCAACTCCTTTTTCTTTTTCCCTCTTCAACAACCACAAGCCTATCTCTTTCTCTATGTTCTCTCTAGCCCGTCAATTCGCCGGAGTCCGCTCCAAGCCTCTAGTCCTCACCAGCCAGAAATTCACCCGATCGATCCAGGTACCCCACCGCCTGTACTCGAACCCTCCGAGATCTTCGCCGCCACGCGCACCGTCCGCCCCTCAATCCAGCCGCTCCAATTTCCCAATCATCCCCATCATCCTCATAACCGCCATCAGCTCCGGCGCCTACGCATATCTCGTCAAGACCCGTACCGGCGTCCGTCCCTCACGCCCAAACTAGCTTGAAGTAAGCAAGGCCTAGCCCGTACAAAGAGGCCCCAAAAAAGGCCCCCCCAACTAACTTCCGTTTCAAGTCAAGTGCTGCTGCCCCTCCACACGTACACCGACACACCCCCCACACAACAATCCTTAACCCCCTTTAACATCACCTCACCTCCCCTCAACCTCCCAACCACAACCACAACCAACCAACCACCCACAATGTCCACCCCCCGCTTCTCCCCAAACGAAGTAACAGTCGTCTTCTTCCTCGGCGGCCCAGGCAGCGGAAAGGGCACTCAATCCGCGAACCTCGTCAAAGACTACGGCTTCATCCACCTCTCAGCCGGCGACCTCCTGCGCGCCGAACAAATCCGCGAAGGCAGCCAGTATGGCGAGCTGATCCGCGAGTACATCCGCGAGGGCAAGATCGTGCCCATGGAAGTGACCGTTGCGCTGCTGTCGAATGCCATGGCCGATTCGCTGGCCACCTCGCCGCCTCCGGCTGGCACCAAGGCCCGCTTCTTGGTTGATGGATTCCCGCGCAAGCTCGATCAGGCTGTTTTCTTCGAGGAGACTGTTTGTCCCTCTGAGCTTGTCTTGTTCCTTGATTGTCCTGAGGATGTCATGGAGACTAGACTGCTGAAGCGTGGTGAGACTAGTGGTCGGGATGATGATAATGCGGCTTCTATTCGCAAGCGTTTCCACACTTTTGTTGAGACTTCTATGCCTGTTGTTGATGATTTCCAGAAGAAGGACAAGGTTGTTTCGGTCAAGGCCGATAGCTCGGTTGAGGAGGTCTATGAGCAGGTTAAGGCCGGTATTGAGGCTCGTGGGTTGCACCGTCGCTAAGCCGGGTGCTTGTGTTCGTATCGATGTATATAGAGTTGGGGTCAATTCTTAGGGGGAAAATCGTGTGATTTTCTCCGACTTGGAAATAGACCTAGGATGTATAGAAGAATTTAAGCATTTTTTAAAATTGAGCTTCTTGTTAAGATGGATGCTTGGCCCCCCCCTGAAACCAATGAAGTTGTCAGTTGACTACGGATATGGACCATGACCAGTCTAAAGAAATATAATATTCTTTAAGCCGGAGTAAAAAAAATAGAACAAAAGAAAAGTCATCCCTCCGGAAAACATAAACAAGACTAAGATTGACATGACATGACTCGTGGGGTCCCAAAACATCCAACGGGGGGTAGTAAAAATCCAACCCTACAATTGGCCAGGGAAAAAGAAATGCATGAGGAAAAGACAGCGAGATTTCCCCTCTATTAACTGAAAGATTTTTGTGTTCTGTGAACTTTTCCATTCATAAAAAAAAGGACACATCTATTCGGCGGTAGCCTCAACCTCACGCGCCTGGGGCTGCGCGGGTTGAATGCGTCGGCGGTCACCGTTACCGTTGCGGTTAGCGTTAGCTTCTTGGTCAGCCGCGGCCTGGATACCCTCGCGGGCGAAACGCTCACGCTCGGAGCGGATCACGCTCAGAACGTTCTCGAGGGAACGGCGCCAAACCATCAGGCGGCCTTGGACCTCGGACCACTGCTTCTCGCCGAAGACGCGGTAGGTGGCGCGGTGCACAAGGAACTCGGACTTCAGCTGGGACAGTCTACCCTCAACGAGGCCAGCACGAATGGTGTCGATGACCCACATCTCGACATCGGAGGCGGGGACGCGCAGAGCAGAGGCGATGGTGGCGTAGGGGAGCGAGCGCGAAGGGGTGGAGGATGCCAACGAGGTGAGAGTGAGGAGACGCATCTTGGTCTGCAGGGCATCGGCGGACTCGGCGAGAACACCGCCAGAGATGGAAGCGAGCGGGTTGGCGGCGACAAAGGTCTCGTAGGCGTCGAGGGTGTCCGAGGTGAAGATCTCGAGCAGCTCGAAGAGGGTACTGTCACTGGAGCGCAGGGCCTGCACGGCGTCTGATGCGGTCATGGGAGTGAAGTCGAAGACGGTGGAGCGACGCAGAGCAGTAGCGAGTGCGCGCACAGCCAACTCGCGGCTTTCGGGCTTGCTGACGTCGGCAGCGTCGATGGTCTCGAGCGCTTGCACGATGTGACTCTGGGCCAAGTCCTCATCACCAGCGGCAGTGGCAGCCTCGGCAATGGCGATGTGCAGCTTCCGGGTGTCATCGCTGTCCAACTCCCACGCGGAGAGCCATGTGGGGAGCTGCGAAGTGAGCTGGGGCTTGAGGGCTTCGAAGGCAATTCCAGATCCAGACTGGCGGATCACAGCCACAACAGCGAGGAGAACGTGGTAGCGGCTCGAATCGTTGGAAGACAAAGTGTTGAAAATGGTGGTAAGAATAGAGATGGCGAGCGTTGGGCCGAACTGAGGCGAGGTAGTGATGGGCTTAGCGAGATAGGTGCAGATGCGAGGAAGGAACAGGTCAGCGTCGGAAGACTGGTGAACGAGGTGGACCAGGAGGTTGTAGGCGGAGGTGATCTCTGCATTTTTGTGAATCTATGTCAGATTTTGTCCATGGAAGATTGAAGTGCAGCCAAATTCCGACTGTCTGCAGATCATTCTTTGTCGACGCTTTTCGTCTACTTACCCTTCTCGGGGGCACTGTTCAGAGCGGTCGCAGAGGACACAAGCTTCTTCAGGACTTCATCGCGCTGCTTAAGGTCGGCATCGCCTTCAGACTGTTCCTGCTGGCGGAGAGGTTCGAGGAGCGGGGCGATCTCGGACTGGAGGCTACCCTCTTTGCGGAGGGCATCAATGTACTGGGCAAACTCGTCGGCGAGCTCGGAGAAGGAACCCTCAATGAGGAGGGTATTGGTAGGGGCGGGCATGATGTTTGATGTGGGAAAAGGAGAGGAAGAGAGAACGTGAAGTTCTTGATGGTGGAGTCTATCGATAAGTTGAGAAATTTCAGTGTGTGCCAAAAAAGTCTTGGCGAGAGGAACACCACAGTTGAAACATCTCGACTGATCTGCCTTGCGCTTCTATTAATTCAGTTCGATTTTTTTTTGGGTTAAACATTTAACATTTACGCAATAGTCTTCAATACGCTGAATTTTTTCTGATCAATGGGTCGGAGATAATTGGTGATATTACTTTTAATCGATTAGTTCATGCGCGAAATCGTCACCCTGCGCAGATAAAAGGAACTCCAACCCAAAGCAAAACAAGAAAGGACAGGCGCCACGTTCATAGACATGTAGACAATCATAATGAGTCAAAGACTATTCAGAGGGGAATCGGATGTCTCGGAAAAAGAAAAAAAAAACAAATGGCATCGCGATGAGTTAAGGGAATGCAACAAAGAGGACGCTATGCGACCCAGCCATCAAGGGGTAATTAACTGCCCGAGACCGAGGAATAAGGTTCCTTTACAGGACCATACGCGCAGCAACGAACATAAGACCAGCCACCAGACCAGTGGAGTACTGAGTCATATCACCGAGCGCGACAGCAGCATTGGTGGTAGTAGTGCTGGCAGGAGCCACGGAGGAAGTTTGAGAGGTGGAAGACTCGGTCGCAGTGGCCAAAGCCAGAGTAGTCGAAGACATGGTCGTAGAAGAAGCGGTGCTGGTAGTGGTCACCTCACTTGCATTCTTGGAGCCACAGACGGCGGCCTTCTTGCAGGCGCGCTGACCCTCGGCATCGTTGGGGTGCGAGGCGACGCACTGGATATAAGTGTCCTGGCAGACGAAGAAAGGAACGGTCTGCGCGTAGGGGGTCACATCGGGGGTGGTACCATCGCTGCAGACACAGCTGAACTTCAGGGTGCTCTGTTCAAACCGTTAATCTCCTGGTCCCGCAGATGCGATACATAGCAACGTACCGGGTCGCACGCGTTGAGCTTAGTGCCTTGTTGGCAAATCTGGGGGCAGGTGTTGCGCTGGGCAGAGCAGTAGTCGCCTACTTCATTAGCATTCTCTTGTTTAAAGAACTTTCAGGGTACATACTGAGCTGGGAACTGGACACCAAACCAATGTTGAAGCCGGCGGGGAAGGTGTAAGTGTCAGTGCCATTGCCAGCCATGACGGAAGTAGCCAGAGCCGAAAGGAAGATAATGGAGGAACGCATGATGATATTAGAGATGCTGTGTGTAGGGAAGAGAAGAGAAGAGTAGAGTGGAGTGGAGGAGAGAAGAAGATAAGGAAAAACAAAGAATGGGCAGGTACTTTTCAAGTCCAAGGTATTCCAAGGTTTATTTTGGTTTTGAAACCAAACTGGAAAGAATAGGGCCACAACCCATAATTAACCAGGTACCGTACTATTTGCCAGGGTAACCCCCCCCCCTAATTGGCAAATTGACATACCTGGTGGAGAGTTATATCACTAGCTTCATTATTTCAGTTGCACAGGCCCTCTTTGACCTATTTTACTTATTCATTTTACCTGTTTTACCTGTTTTACCTGTTTTCAGAATTTGTTATACGCCTGACCTGGTTACCCACCTAAATCTGACGGTCCTTGGCTGCAACTAAGCCAAGTCAGGCCAAGTTACCCCTGCCGCTAGAGTCCGTACGAATCAGAATCCTCTAAATGGAGATTGTTGAGTACAGAGTGATAAAGGTACCTTGTGTTGCAGATAAGTCGCTTGTGGCTTCAAGATATGCTTCCCACCTTGGAAGGGTTTTTTTGTTTACCACATTCTTGCCCGAATTCCTTTTGATCAACTATCGGTTACATGCCGGGGGTGAAACAATGCATTGTATGTGCTTGGCATGATTGGTTCTTCAGTTCAAGGTGAACATCTTCAAAGCTTTTGATGTTCGCTCCACCGCAAATCAATTTTCCAAGGTTCGTAAATTCATTGGACCGTGTGGACTGATTTGACCCAGTATGTCCACGTGACTGTTCATCATGCCCCGATCCGGAGCCGAGGTTAAATTATGCTGTTTGCACCGCGCCCTACGCCGTAATATATACTTCCATCACTACTAACACTACTCCGTACTTAAACACCTGGCTAGCTCTGTTCTCTATATCCCGCTTACTCCAATTGAATTTAATTTACGCCCTAAGAACTAAACAACTACCAAAAATAGGAGGGAAAAAAAATAAATGGCAGACCCGGCCCCAGCCATCGCGCACCTCCGCACCAATTCATGGGCAAACAACCTCATCTCCTTAGCCGACTACAAACCAATCGAGACGGACTCACGGCGCCCAAAGCCTATAAACGGTGAAGATGGCTACTTCGCCCAAACCCTCAACACACCCAGCACAATTCCTCACTGCTTAACCCTGCAACGGCGCAACCTCACACCCGCGCCTACCGAAGTCCCCACCTGGCTCCCCGCAACAAAACAAGATGCTGCATCTGCCACAAAGCCCACCCCGGACACGAACTCTGCTGACATTATCATGATCTTCGATCTTGGTAGCCCCGGTCTGTCTGGCCACCCGTCCACTGTGCACGGGGGCCTTGTCGCGACGCTGATTGACGAGGCCATGTCTCTCGCTGTCGCGGCGCATACCAATGCGCCCACTGCGCTCAGTACGTCTGAGGATAACCCGCGCGGGAAGATCTTTACTGCACAACTGGATGTCAGATACAAGAAACGGGTGGCTACACCTGCTTTGCTAGTTGTCAAGGCGCGGGTTATTGGGAGGGTCGGGAAGAAATTCTGGGTGCGGGCGCAGGCGTTGCAGGAGGATGAGGAGGGTGCTGGGGGACATTTGGAGGGGGTTAAGAAGAAAGTTGTCAAGGCTGATGCCATGGCATTTTGGATTCAGACGTCTGACTCGAAGTTGTAAGCGTCGTCTTTCTCTTCTTTTCGAGTTCAATGCTTGGAGCATCGATTAGGGGATCGATTTCTCTCATATATATATGGGATATTGATCATGTACATACAACAACAAATTTTGCACACGGTATTAACCAGCCTGAATATATATAGAGCAAGAAAAAAAAGCCTTGATATCTATCCTCAAATGTATATACATATACAAGACAACTATCTATAACTTCTCCATCTTCCTAGTTCCAACATTCCGACTAGCACTAACAACTAGCCCAACCTGCGTGCTCAATGCAATAACCTCTCCATGCTCATCAAGAACCGTAACCTCCAGATCCGTCCGTCCATCCCTAACAACCTTAGTCTCAATCCGACTATAAAGCCACTCGACCCCCTCAGCAGGAAGGTGCTTCTTCATATCCACATTGAGCGTGACAGTGGGATACCAAAACTCCGCCTTCTCTTCGACAAGCAAAGCACCACTCTGCTTCGCCGCAGCAGTAGAAGACATAGTATCAAACCCATCCAACAACATGGGAAACATGTCAATAAGATACGCCACCGCAGTCTCCGTCCAGCGACCATTCACATCACCCCCAGGCCGGAATCTAGCCCACTGATCGATCCCCATACTCCCAACGCGCTTCTGCTGCGTCTCACCAGCACCAGGACCAAACAGCTCGATGTGCGCCGCAGCCTTACGGAACGCCACGAAAGGCGCCTCGAGCTTCCTCCAAGCGCCGTCGGTGCCTGCCCGGCCCAGCGCCGCTAGATCAACGGACCCGTCTGCTTGCGAACCCGCCACCGGAGCAGGGTGGGGCTTCCACCCCGTGTTCACGCTAATGCCGACCTCCGCGTCCGGCGGGCTGACGGTGACATAGCCAGCGACCATGATGTCCAGCTGGCCGGGTTTCTTCTCAGAGGCTTGGAGAAGCTTGATGTGGATTGTGCTTGTGCGGGCGCCGATCTTGACGTCCTCGACTTCGAAGGTTGCGAGGCCTGAGGCAGTGCGTCGCAGGAAAGAGAGTTGGATTGAAATTGGGGACGCGGCGCTTTTGTATTGCTTTGGGTGGGCATGCGCGAAGTGCGTCAGGGCAAGTTGGTAGATTACGGCCGTTGTGTAGCCTCCGTGTGGGACTGGCCGGGTGTGTTAGCTTTTGGTCAATGGGAGGCGAGGTTTACCTTGTCAACGGGTTCCACGATACCGGTTCCAATACACCATTCTGGTCGGAGGAAGGCGCTGTATTTGTTGGGACCTTGTGGAGTGACCTTGATGGCCTCCTGGAAGGATGGGTTGATAGTGGACATGACTGCGGTGCTTGATGTACAGTATTTAGATGGAAGGGTCTAAAGGTCCAAGCAAGATCAATCATATGGTTGTTATAGAACCATTTCCCCACATACCAAAGTTACCGCAATCGGCGAACCTCGGCATTTTCCCCAGACACCGGGTGGACAGCCGAGAGGCTGAGTCATCTCACTAGCTTCCAGCCCTGGAGGGCATGTGGGTTCTCGCGAGGATCCAAGGACATCGAAGCCAGAAATATAGCAAATGCATCCAGAGTAATTTGTGATGTAAGAGGGCTGTGCTAACAAGACTAGATCAAAGTCAGGAGGTCTATATAATATATAGATGAGACCTTGTGATTGGTCCGATCGGGAAACAATCAAAGGATGTTCACGGATTCCACTACGCGTGGTTGAGCTTGGCAGCTCGCGAAAAGAGGCCTGGGCTAATCAAATCTCGATTCAATTTCCAGAATACGAGAACGAGGTAGATTCCACTATTAACGTGTTCGTTAGTATTCCCTACATATAAAACACCTGGCCCTGCTCTGCCGCGAATATGAGGGCAAAACAGATGAGATGGATCACCATATCACAGGTATAACTCTTGAACCCAGCTTCCCAAGGCCATCATTCCAGATCACTAATGGAAAAAATAGAACGATCGTATGGCTATGTTGATCCCAACTTTCCAAACCCAGGTGGCGAAAGGGATACCCCCATCATTATTTATGGCTATACGCCTTCCATCGCTCTAGCGGCTTTTGCAGCCGCGTGGTTTTTCCTTCACTTCGTCTACCACACGGCACAAGCTATCAAGAACCGCAGCTGGTGGTGGATGACCTTTTCTGCTGGTCTGATTTTCGAGGTGATAGGGTACATTGCACGATCGCTCTCCGCTAAAAAGGATCCGTATCACCTCATCTACTTCATCCTCAACTACTTTTTCATCGTTGTGGCGCCTGTATTGCTTGCTGCTGGTATCTACACCATTCTATCGGCATTGATCCCACGAGTAGGGAGAAAGTATTCACTCTTACCCCCAAAAGTCATCCTAGCCTTCTTCATTACTTCGGATGTCATCTCAACAATCGTCCAAGTCGCCGGTGCGTGTCTCATTGGCATTACAGAGTCGCGCCGGGAAGATCCCACGACGGCAAACAACATCCTCCTGGGTGGCCTCGCGTACCAGGTGTTCGTCATGACTATCTTCGTCATCGTGGCGGCGAGTTTCCAGTTGCGAGCTCGACATGCTATCAGAGAGAACGGCCTTGGGCTCTTTTGCTTAACCTTTTCCATTTCGACCCTAATGGTTTATCTGAGAACTATCTTCCGTCTTGCGGAAACTGGCCAAGGTCTTATGGGAGAGCTACAGACTAATGAGGTCTATTTTGCATGTCTTGAATTCGCGCCTATTGCGATAGTGGCTCTTCTCTTTGCCATCTGGTATCCTGGCCGCCGTGTGAGCGCAGCGGTGCGGGTTAATGATAAACCATAGCTTTTGACATTGAAGAAGATATACTGTGTTCTATCCTAGTCTGGTTAACTCGTATATCCAAGGTTAAATCCTAACTGGGTACTTCTCACAACTGCTAAAATAGGAGATCTACCCTTGTTCAGGCAGAAGGGCACCTGTCATGACACGTACTATATATATCGGAGCCTGGACTATCTGAGCGTAACGCTCAGATATAGTGGTTTTTTGGCCTAGTTGGTAACTCGCCAGTCCAGGGGCAGGTTGTAACAGCACCTTCCCCTAGAGGAAAGAAATGTAAGACAGAAACTTTCACCAAAAACTCACTTCCAACTCCATCCATCTCATCTTCCTCTCATCCATCTCTTATTTCTCGCATCCACTTCATTTAGACCATCTCAAAGAGTTCTGTAGCTGAGAACCCACAGCACTCAGTCAGCGATGCACCCTGGCCACCTGGCACCTCAGCCCATTTGACAGCGACGACAATCTTGGAACATCCTAGTACCCGAATCCCGATGGAAGAAAGCCAAGATACATAAAGTTACGGCGGGACAAACTTGATGATAGTGGAAAGCAGGAAATGCACTCCAAAAGAAAGTCCACCAAATTAACATTTCATACGCCTTACACCAAACTCAGGACCTCTGCACCCAAAAGGTCAAGGCATATCTTCTTCTCTACTCTTCAATTGGTGCGTGTCTGCCCACTTACACATGGCCTTTTGGCGACAAGTCCTGGACATGTCCTCTAATTTCCGAACCTTCACAAAGTCTACCTTGACATGCTCTTGGTAATCGGCAGAGACATCACCCGCTCAAAAGTTAAATATACCTGCTACGAGCAAATAACCTTGAGGCCGACCAATGAGAAATGGAGCCATCAATGAATTGGAGGACTCTCAGCATTCGCTGACTTGGCCTATTCTCCTGTGTTCGAGTACTAGCCAATGGGTGGAAATGGCAGCTTCGAATCGCTCGCGTGGGAACAAGGGAGAATTCCTTCCATGTGTGCCTTCGTCCGTCTGTGGGCTCACCTCAGCCCTAGTTGACTTTGAGGCATCGCTGATGGGGGCTCAGTGGCACTCTTTTATGATTCAGTGAGCCTGGAGAAGGTTGACGCTACGACACATCCTACCACATCCCTTATCATCCGCTTGACTTGTATCATCTCTTCAAATTTCTACGCTGATGAGTTTGGCGTTCTGTGGCTGTGTAGTGATACTTGGCCTGGTTGATATGGATTATAGATGCTTGACGTCCAACTGCTAAGAAACTACATATTTCAAGATATTTGCCCATACCTTCTCTTGTAGTGCAATCCTTAAGAGTACTACGAGAACCACTGAGGCTTAGCTGTTCACCAGGAACCACCAGGAAATTTCCTGACATTCAAGTCTTTTTTTTTTCTTCTTTTCTAAACTTTAAGCCGAAATTAATGGGAGATTTCAATGCAAATATCTCTTCCTGTAGAGCCTCCATGTATGTACCATATCAACTTGATCAAAAAATGCGTCGCAATAGATTTATGCCAGCACCAAATCACAGCTGCTGAAGAAAATGAAAACTCCGGTCCTTTTTGCTATCTTCGTGTATTCGTTTTCGCATGTTCATTCCCGGGAAATCTGTAATGTAAATCAAATTGCCCACTAGATCACACTCGCAATGGCAACTTAGGTTGGCCCTGGTGTGCTGCCAATTGTTGCAGACAAGAAATGACGCCTGTGGAAAATTAGTCAACCAGTTTAATACAGAATATCATCTCAAACTTACCAGTAACTCCCTGTGTCAGGGTGGCCTTAGCCTCCGTACTGCGCGAGCCCAGTGTGACAGTCATAGCATAGTCGATGGCCTTTGCGCGATGCAGCTTATTAGCCCACCGGAAGACCGGTTCATCCTCACGGTTATCACCGATAACCAGCATGAAATCAGGTCTGATGAAATCCTCGTTTTTGTCGGCATTTTCCATGAACCATTTCCAAACCAGTTCAGCCGCAGATGCCTTGTTGGTGTGAGTGGTCTCCACGATCAAGGCACCCTCAATGGGAATCGCATGCACATCCTGGTTAGCACACGCATCATTGATATTGCCCGCACATTCAGCAGCAGATCGAGCGGCAGCTTGGCGGTCTTCGGCGGATCCGTGGTGGAAGACGAGCGAGCAATGGCGCTCCTCGATCCAGCTACCCTCGACCCGAGCGTGGAAATATTCCAGGATGTTAGACACAGATGCCTTCCATGCTTTGACGTGCATCTTGTCTGCAAGATGGGTCCAGGAATCGGCGTTCGGCTCGCGCACAAAGCACCCATTCTCAGCAATCAGGCCCAGATTGTTGACTTGTCGGAACAGCCGTTCCATTTCTTCTGGCATGCGCGCGCTCATTACATAGACGATGTTGGCGGGGTCTTCGGTCAACTCGTTTAGAGTTGTGATTGCGCGCTGCGGCGTGGTCAGAATAATGCTGCGTGGTGATCCCCAAGAGGCTAGTGTGTCTTCGTAATCGATGATCATGAGCCGTTGCTTGGACTGGCGATACTGCTCGGTGAGTCGGGATACGGACAGGCGGGGCACTGCCATAATTTCTCGCGAAGATTGCTCGTTCCAGACTCGGCTGAGCGTTTCACTAAACGATTTTACCCAGTTGGCAGTCGAATTATTCAGGACTGCACGGAAAAGTTCCTCCCAAACCTGCTTCCGTTCCTTTTCATCACGAGTCAGCGCTATGTAGATTGCTTCGCAACACTGGCGATAATCCCAAGGGTTGACCAAAAGGGCATGGTTTCCAAAGACAGATGCGCTGCCAGTGAACTCGCTGAGAATTAATGATCCGTAGGCTTTGTCGCCGCATCGACCATCCTGGCAGTAGACAAACTCATGACTAGTCAGATTCATTCCCTCGCGTAGGCTGGTGATCATCAGGGCGTCTGCTACAGTGATGAGAGCAAGGTATTGCGGGAAGGCCAAGTCTTGCTTAAGGAATACCAAAGGCTGATGAGCGAGGGTCGAGTGTGTCGAGTTGATCCGCATGGCAATATCAGAGATAGTCGCTTCCAGCTCTGGTTGTTCTGTGGTGCTAGTTGCCACTTGAATCAACACAACTTTATCGGCCCATTCTGGATAGGTGTTGAGGAAAAGCTCATAGCTAAGAAGTTTTTGGCGAATACCGCGAACGGAATCAATCTTATCGCGCGAGACGATGAGACGCTTCCCTTGATAGCGCTCCGAGATTGTACCGACCCATCGCTCCACGTCCGTTGCCTGGCGGCGCTTATCCCAAGAAGTTGGATCGATGCCGATAGGAAATGTGCCGACATTGACAAACCTGTCTTCCAACTGAATTCCTTCGGGCGTTGCTTCCACACACAAGATCCGACTGCATGTCTGTAAGAAGTGCCGGCAGTATTCATCCGTTTGGAACCCAATTAGATTGGCACCAAGAATGCCCTGGAGGAGCTCCTTGCGCGGTGCCAAGCACTTGAAGACCTCCGAGGAGGGGAATGCAATATGTAGGAAAAACCCAATTTGCGCATCTGGCACCAGCTTGCGAAGCATGGCTGGAACCAGTAACAGATGATAATCCTGGACCCATATCGAATCACCCCGTTTCCAATGTTTAGCAATGTGCTCTGCAAAAGCCTGGTTCAATTTGACATAGTAGATCCACGAATGGTCCTCGTAGGCTTTGCTCTTCGGGTTATCTGGGATCTGATAATGAAATACCGGCCAAAGAATGGTCTTGCAAAAATGCGTGTAGTGCCCGTCGAAGTCACCGTCGTTTACAAATACCGTTAAAGACCCACACTCATCTTCCAATTTCTCCGCGATATCCCGCCGGGTGTGATCTGCCAAGGCGTCAGTGGGCATACCCAAGGTGCCCACCCACATCATGTTGTCCAAGCCCCCGGCGTCTGTTGCGGATCGCACTGCATTGCGCAGGCCACCATTGCCCTGCTCTGCGATTTCGATGGTCCATTCAGCTTTCGAAAATGATAATTTCCGGCTCGCTGTGCTGGCCTTTCTTAGTCTCGCATGGGAAGCAATGGTCTCGGCCGTAGGAGGTCGATGCGGGATAGCTTCCTTGGCGGGGCGAAGATCTTGGTGCTTGAGAATGGAGGGAGATGGTGACAAGACTGCCACTGGCTTTGGCTGATTAAGCGAGGTTGTGGCACCCCATACCGGGGAATGACCCTCACTCTCCGTAAGGAGCCGGTTGTCCTGCTCGGGGGCCGAAGGGAACGGGTACCCATTCTTCCCTTGCTCTGTCTTGGATATCTGGGCATCAAAGATGCGCTCATGATCCGTTGTAGCCCCTGGCGTAAGACCTGATGGTTTCCCTGGGGGATTCTTTTCAAACAGGCTAGCCGTAGAATTGGGGATGGGTGTGATACCCTCGATGGTGGGATTTTCGGACGGAGGACTTGAAGGAGGGGAGCGAGCGCGCGAGTTATTGATATGGAAATTGACAGTGTAGGGTAAAAATCTAGGTAACAAATTCATCAGTTAGCCATACGTAGACGAGGGTCCAGTAGTAACCACCTACAGAGATGCTATGAAGACAGTCATGGTGATTGAGCCCAGCCTAAGCGGATAGGCAGAAGAATATTGAAGCACAGTGTGATAGAAAACTTGGAGCTTTGACGATGCGACGATGCGACAAGTAAGCTAGCCGGAGTCTTGACAATCGGTGAGAGAAAAAAAAAGGTTAGTTACACGATGTGTTTCTCATGACTACGTCATGTGAAGGTGCCAAGTGCTAGAGAAGCAAGTTTGCCTGTGGATTGCCAGGACAAATAAGAACAAAACAAGTAGAACTAGATGCTGAACTCAGAGTAGACATGAAGATAACTTGAAATAGTCCTTTGCAAACCGAAAAACGATATTGGGGGAACCAAGGAAACCATTTTAACTTATTCGCCTGAGCTTACTGTCTACCGGGTTTACCCCACCTGAGGGTCAGACGGGTCAGACCCCTCGGGAATGTTTCCCGTACGGTATTTTTCAAAGTGTTTGAAGGTATTTGTAGGTATTTGTAGGTATTTTATTTACAGAACTAGAATGGATCGACTAGGATTGGTGGAATATATATGTCTGTCACCTGACATCGGGTAATATTTCAACATTTCTCCCCCCCCCCAATCCGTCACGATGGAAAGTTCATCTACCATGACATTGCCATGACCTTGCGTCTCACCTCCGCTCCGGTATCAGGTATCAAGAAACGCAAAGCCTCTGCTCCCAAACCCCGCCCATCCCCGTTTGCTGCCCATGCGCGCCGCAAACCTACATATGGCGGCCCAAAACCGACTGCGGACCTAGGGTTTGATGATCCGCTTCCAGATGTAGGCAGATCTCATTTTATATCAGAGACTACCCCGGCTCAGAATGTCCTGCAGGCTATTCAATATATCCGTGATGGCATGTTTGAAGAACTTCCGACACGGGCGGGGATGAACAGCACGCGCATCGCAGAAGTCCTCAATCTACGCCGATATTTGCCTCCACTCGCCTCTGTGGCCCATGTACATACCATTTTAGAGGCACCGACACAGGTGGAAAGGGAAATTGTCGAACACATTCAGACGGGTCGGATTCGGCGACTCATTATACCGGGTCGAGGCAGTGATGCGGCCGGGCTGGGCGACTGTTTGGTGCTAGCAGAGGATTGGGACAAGCTGGTGCAGGAAAGCCCTGCATTGGAACAACCACTCAAGGGTTTGTTTTTGAATCAGGGTCCTTTGGGCGTCATGAACTGATGGGTTTGCAGAGAAGTTCCTTGATATCCTGAAACGTATGGGGACCTCCTCGGCGATATCGCAGGGGGTCTTCACAACGGATGAGTACAGGGTCTTGCTCCGTGCCGGCTTTATTGTCTCCTCGTCATCTTATACACAGGGCACATTAAGTATTGCCTCACTACCTAATCTACCTCAAATGGCGACTTCGTCAGCAAGTCGAAGCGAGTCTATCTCGCAATCTGAGCGCTCCGTGCAGTCAGCTGCCCAGGCTCGTGCGGCAACTCTGTTCTTGTCTCTTCCTAACACTGGAACATATCTCCGCTTGTTAGGATCAGGTCGTGCACATCTGCTCGCTCTTCTCCGGCGGTCCGCTTCTGGCGAAGCCCCTCTGGGTCTGTTGAAAGATCGATGGGATGGAGCTATTGAGACTGACAAGAGTTTCCATGTAGCCAAGCGAGCCCGTGGTGAGTTTGCAGGCATCCTGCCAGGTAAAACTAGGAAATGGAAAGAGCTATACGGGATGCACTTTCGATGGGCGCTAGAAGAAGCACTAGGCGCGGGACTTGTGGAGATGTTTGAGACTGGCAGCGTTGGACCTGGGATCCGCTGTCTATAATTTCCACATCCTTTGTCTAAATTGTCTCCCACTAAATTTATCAATAAGATTTATCATATACTTATTTTGATAGATAAATTGATCCAGTCTACCGAGAAGATAGTGGTATTCATGAAATCGTCTGAATAGGCAACCTTCAAATTCTCACATAATAACTTAAGGAGACCTGTGCAAACAAACAAGAAAGACATAATCTCATCAAATTTTAATTTGCTTTCTGACTTCTGGCATTTTCTTCTAAATCCTCCACCTCTCTTCATCTGCACATCTACTTTCTTTTATCGCCAAGTGTCTTCCCTCCATCTCTCAATCATGCCGCTAATCCAACTCGAGCCACATCTGTTCACCAGCCTCCCCCGTCACCCAGATCTTCAAGGGGATGCCAACACCCTAGATCTGCGGGAGTTCATCCAGGCAGTTCTTCTTGAAGCCCAGCCTCTTCTCAACCAGTTCCCCTCAACATTGAAACCAGACTGCAAGCTGCGCTCTTCTCCACCTTCAAAGGCAAAGGTGAAACTTTCACGGGGATGGAGAACACTCCAATCCATCCAGGAGGGCCCAACCTCCCAAAATGAATTCTGGGTATGTCGCCAAAGCGACCACCAAGATTCTGATCGTCTGCCTGGGACAGTTTCCCTGTGGGAATTCCACGACGGGTTGCGCTACAACCATGCCGAGCACGAGATGGAGTACACACCCAGTGTGACGAGTGTAAAGCAACTGCTGAAATGGAATGAGCCTCGACAATGGGATCTCAACCAGCCAATTACTATTGGAAACATGAGTTACAAGCATTTCGAGGTCGAACGTATGTATAAAAAATCCCCCGAACACAGCTCACACAACAAAGGGGAAGCCCACTGAAACCCAAGCCCAGTCAATCTTATTGTGCACACTTTCCATCCACAGGCACTAATCCGGCCCCGGGCCTTCATATCCTGGACTATGTCGACGACCTTCGCCAGCTCATGCCCAGAATCCCAATCCAAACCGGGCCATGGCTTTATGACTGTGCAGATTCCTTTCTACTTGACTAAACCAATCATCCCGGGATCCCAGTACGAGGGACTCTACGCGCAGATCATGGACGCTGTCCCGCAGCGCGTGGTCTTCGCTTACTATGCCAGTCTCGAGCGGATTGAGCGTGTGCTGGCTCCTACCCCGCCAGCTTCGGGTCCGTCGGCTTCCGCGGATTCGAATACCCCTGCTACGAATCCTGGGCGTTATCTTCGATGGACTATGTTGACGACTTCTGAGGCCGGTGGGAAGATTCCTCGGTGGGTTCAGCGGAGCTGGACGCTGGGTGGGGTGCCGCGAGCTGTTGTCTCTGATGTGGGATTGTTTATTCGGTGGACTATCAAGCGGAGAGAAGAGAGGAGGTTGGAGCAGGATTCTCAAATGGGAGAGGGCTAACTTGTTGAGTGTCTTTCTCGGTCTACACTCTACTGTGTCATGTCGGATGATTACAACGGCAGTGGATTATTATCGACATACAGAAACCTCAAAATTCAAAAGCAGACATGTACAAAAGCAGGATATGTTTTTTCGTAAGCTTCGAAAGTCACCTGAGCTCATTGAGCTCATCCAATCACACCGTACACGAATATTTCAAGCATGTGTCGTCAGTGATTGTTTCACAGACAAGCTTTTCCAACACCAAAAGCCTACAACGCAGCAGAAATGGCAAGGACAAGGGCAGTATCATTGATACCATGCTTAATGTACCAGACAGAGCTAGCCCATAGCAAGACATTCGCGGTCCCGGCCATGGCTTTGTTTAGTGGATCTTGAAGGAGACTCGGATCTCGCGACCATTGCCAGTGAAGCAGACCTGTTGATGACCATGATTAGAACTTTACTAGGAGGGATGATACTATAAACGCACCAGTCAACAAAAAGAAGCCACTCCCCTGTTGATGGAAACCGAATAGGACAGTCAGCACAAAGCAAAATTAGGCGTGGTTGATATCGAAACCTTCAACGCACCTGGTACCACCCCAGAGTCCCACAGGTCCACGAACTAGTGCCTGCGATAGCTTTGAATCTTGGGTCGGCTGTCCACTACCTGCCCTTGATCTACGTAGCAATCAATATAGTTCATTACGGGCTTCTGGGGCTGGGAATAACACCGTATGTCCAACGGAAAGTAACGCAAAGGCTGCAGCCGATGCCTGCAGGAGTGTACGAGACATTGTCAAAGTTGGAATGCGTTGAAGAACATAATGTTCCGAGGGCTGTCGATTCGAGATTTGTACGAAGTGCTGGTTGCAGAGTATATGACTCGAAAGTCTTTAAGGTGCCTCGGCTCAATTGTTGTGAAGATGACCCTTATTACGCTGTGGGTGGGGATATACATCACAGCTATTGAATTTTTTTTGGTTTAATTTTACTTCATTTAACGTTACTCTCAAAGATAAATATTTGCTATCTAGAATACAAAGGTGGGAGAGGTAGAAGGGGGGCCGTTGACCCCTGGTGCTTGTCCAAAATTGTAGAAGAGCTACTATAACCCCTAAAAGGATCATCATCATCATCATCATCATCATGTTAGGGTAACGCCCCACCAGGGCCATGGATATACATGGGCATCTAGAAGAATTTAACGATAGTACAGGCAGGGAGTACCGGTTGTCTTTTCTAATGTCTTCCATCCGCTAGCCGAATGGGCGAATATAACAAACACAAACTCATAGTTGCCTAAAACCGTAAACCTTGGAGATTATCTTTGACCCTTGAGAACAACAGTTAGGAGCCTTCCCATCATATATTTGCTGCATACCAGGTGTGATCATCATTCCATGCCCGTACATCCTTACGCATTTGCCAGTGGCAACCTGGCAATGCAAAGGGAAGATATATTCCCCCAACATGATGTGAATGTAGAACATTAGAGATCAAGTGCGTCTTCCTGAGCCTAGACAAGACGGTCTTAAGTGTTCCATGGCCCCTAGAAATCCAAACAATACCTCTACTCCGAGTCTACAGACGATTGGTTTGTCGCGTAGAAAGAAACAAAGTCTCAACTGCTCTAACAGCCGGATGAAAGCCAGGTATCTCAATCGATGGCAGAGTATAATACTCACGTATCACGGGTTCGTGTGCGTATACACCGGTTCTCGCCTACTCTGGCATCAACTCATGCATGTCCGTGTTAAGTGTGAGGGCACAAAATTTGCTTCTATATATAGCGATACCATGTAAAGATGAAGCTACAAGAGCCCAACAAAACCAAAAACAAAATTAAGAATGAATACAATGCATATCGCAAGGACCGAAGAGTATATTATCACCAACTTAGTCGGGAATAGCAGATTACCAATAAAAACTCCAAATCCAGCGTAATCCATGCACATATCCAAACACAATCACATGACTCCATCTTTGACATGGAATCGACAGCAGAACATAGGGGGGTCCAGGTCGCGGTTCGGTGAGAAGCAATGTTCTCATTCCATCGCGAGGTTAGACCATTTTTGTTTGACACGCCAAACTCCTTCGGCTGATCAAAAAAGAAGAGAGGGGAAAAAAAGGGCATACTCTGCAGCGCACTCCAGGTATGAATAAAGTAGGCTAGAACGGAAAGGCTCTCCCGGAGGATATGACTCTGGGTGTAAAGGGGGGAAAAAGAAAGGAAAAAAGTAATGGGGGCATAGAAAACACCGACGCCGGCGACTGTCGGTATGGTGATCATGAGGGCATCAAGTTTGACCCTCGGGGGAGGATGAGATAATCAAGACGTATGAACAAAGTGAAGAAGAAGGGGAGGGCATAACAGCCAGTTCACGTGGCTGACGGTGCGCCATATCGTACACACTAGGACCATACCCAAGAACGTATTACCGCGGTCCGGCATTATTCAAGTTTACTTCCACCGGAGGAGGGACTGAGTTGGACGACGCAACGTGCGCCCGCATGGCGGCAACTTCAGTGCGTAAGCCTGTCAACTCATCGTGCATTGTCCGCACGTACGCCCAAAGCTTATCGATTTGGCTGGCATCACTGGAATTGCCATCTGGCCCATCAAATCCCTTCAGGTGAGACAGACTGTGGGTGCTGGAGTGGCTGTGCGAAGGAGTGTGTTTGGGTGCAGCCTGCATCCCAAATCGACCATCTGGGGAGGTCATACCCGGCGGCGGAGGCAGCTGGGGAGCGCCTGGCTGCGGTAGGGGCAAGCCTAGTGTAGGTGGTGCGTGATTCGAAGATTGATTCGCTCGCCCAAAAGAGGACTGCGGGTGTGGCAAGGACTGTCCCATGCCGGGAGAGTGTGCGCGATGTGGCGGTGCACTATCGTGTTGCGATGAAAGAGCGTTCGGGGATAGGGGTTTCGGGCTGTCACTTATATTGTTGGAAGGGAAGATAGACGAGCTTGAGGTGAGTCCCGCAGGCGGGAAAGTCATATGTGTAGACTGCGAAGCTGATGTCGACACGCTCGATCCACCATGATTGGCTGGGGGTGGGAAAAGGTGGCTGGGACGACCGGCAGCAATTGGCGGGTAGGTGTTGGACTGGCGTGAGTGAATTGAATCAGGCCGTGGAACTGTTTCTGCCTCATGCTTGCGGATGCTCGGCATGGTCATTCTTCGCTGATCTTCTTCATCCATGCGCTCAGGCTCTGCTGTGTACATCAACCCGTCCATGTCGTCGTGCCCCCCGGTCGCACCGTCGCCATACTCGTCGTCTGCCGCAAAGCTGCCCATGCTCGCGCGTCGACCCGCGCAGCCTCCCTGTCCCTTGTTGTGTCGAGCAAGCGCATCACCTCGGGCGAAACGGCGTCCACATTTAGGACATATGTGTGGTCGCTCGCCGGTGTGAAGCTTCGTGTGACGCTTTAAATCGTGTAGTCTTCGGAAACGTGACTGGCAGGTTTGACAAACGAAAGGCTTTTCCTGACTGTGGGTGAGCAGATGGCTCTTGAGATTATGTTGCCGCGTAAATTCTGTCGCGCAGTATGGACAGCGGTGTTTCTTCGCCGATGGAGAGCGAGGGCTGCCTCGATTGTAGCCTGCATTTGGTAGGCTCAAGCCGCGACGCGGGTCGTTAATATTGCCCGTGGGCATCGGGTATGAAAATGATTTGCCATCGTGGTCGATTTCGGAGTCATCGCGCGACCGTCGATCTCCATCCTGGGAAGCGGATTCTTCGATAGGACCAGGGCTGGCTACAGTCGAGGTATGCATTAGTGAGTTGTGGTGATGGTCGTTTGATCCGTAAGGGTCCGATGGCGATCCGGTCGCGTGAGAGTCGATTTGCATATGCTCCGGGGATGCATGGACTGAAGGCTCATGAATCGGGGCACCTGGCGACTTTTCACTTGCACCCAAAGCCTCTCGGGCCACCTGCGAACTGTTTCGTTCAGCATCCTTCTCATGCTCCGGCCGATCCGCCGGTACTGATGTTGGGCTTGCCATCGGAGGAAGTTGATCTCTCGATCGCGAGACGTGTAGTCCAGCGCTCGCAATCGAGCTCAGGCTCTCAGGTTTGGAAGATTTAAACAAAGAGAGAGTTTCAGAGCTAGTGATAGAGTTTCCGGATAACGAGTTGGAGGCGGCGATGGGCTCGTTGTTCGACATCACCGTCGCCATGGAGAAAGAATGTTTCGCGCCAGCCTCAAAGGGTGGACGAGCAAAGGCGACAGCTACTGTAGATGCCATGTTAGGAAAATGTAAAGGGGATTGGTGGGGAAAAGGAACTTGACTAACATTCATCCACCGGGATATATCAAAGATGTCAAGCAGACGAGGTTGGGGGGGAAAGAGAGCGAAGACCAGGACGTGTGGGGCGTTTCTCACGAGTGTGGCGCAAGCTGACGAGTGGTTTCAGCTTCGAACTTGTCAAGATCCACCTGAACGATCCCAGGGGCTTAGTCCTTTAAAATAGCGATCGGGGAATGAGTGGATGAGATTCAATGGCCATCTGAAGTTTGGAACGGTTGGGCGCAGAAACAAAAGAAGACAAAGAGATGGAAGAATGTGAGTGGTGAAGACAAGAAAGTGGATGGTAATGAACTAGTCTCAAACCATTTACACCTTTTATCGTATAAGATTTGAAGGCAAAGAAAAAAAAAACACGAAGAGAGTGAACGTGTGAACAGAAACCGGGCAGGGGATGATATGTTTGGTGGGGACTGGAGAGTCGAGGCTCTGGAGAAATGAACCATGAGACAGTGAAGTACTGAGTACTTAGCTATACACTGTGAGTACTATGTAGGAGCAAGTATACAGTACCACATTAGGATTGAGGCTGTGCAGACCGCTAACACTTTGTGGCTGGCTCGTGGGGCACTTACTGCGGCTGACCTTCTCTTTAAGAGTACACGTTGCCTTACTCTGTCCATTTCACATTTCATTGAAGTACAGAAACCTAGTATAGTCTACATCTTGATGAGCGATCATGTCTCTTCAAACCCGTATTACCAGTTGGTATGGAGTGCAGGGTGCACAGCAATCAAAGTGATGTCACCCCCGGGGATCCGCCCATATTACATTGTGTACAATACCAGTACTCCAATTTTCAATTTACAGGAACGCCTGGTCTTTTTGGAGATCTGTAGATCAATTGGACATGTTGGTGTTAATAGTTTTCTACGTGTATTCTTCGATCTGTTTACTACATATGTAGGTACATATGTATTAGGTAGTACACGCAGACTCGATGTAATGTACTGCCGTGACCACGACTTGAACTCTTTGCTACATTATTGACATGTCTTATTGTCGGGTGCATTGGTAATACAAGGCGCTACCTATTTGCTGCGCCATGTTTTAGGCAGTGTACTTGTAAAATCGTACAATGTAGGCGCCTCAGGTGGCTCGGGGGATCAACCTCAACGCAGAGCCCCATAGAACAGTATGCTGTTCATGCTCAACACAGACCATGTAGGCAGTCTTGAGAGGTGTAAAGATATAACGCCTAGAACATACCATTTCTTCTAGCAATGATTAAATGGCATAACATCTGCACATTCCATTCAGGAACCAAGGAACCGCGTGGAGTCTCCGGCCATCCAAAGTTGTTTAACCCTCTACGGCTGCTTATTCCACTTCCAAAAATAGCCTGTGGCTAATACTTATCAGTCTCTATGTTGTATATAGGTATTACTCTAGTTGCCTGCATGAAACGCGAACCTTTATAGTCAAGTCTTGCAGATAAGTTGGAATGATTGTGTTACTTGGGAGAATTGATTTCTCATCCACAATGGCGTCGAGACACTCTATCAAGCATTGGCTATGTCATAATCTCAATCAGGTATCTTCTATAACAGGTACAATTGGCAATCTATTTTTCTTATCCAAATTATCATCCTGAAAGTTATGTTCTGCTCGCGAAATAGATGTTCATCAGGCAGTTGCCACCCCCTGAAGCCCCTACCCGATTCGCTGTACTTGTGATCACCACCATTGAACCGGTCTGATATTAACATTTTGACACTATCTTCTCGTGATATGATCGGTATCTTCCACATTTATTCGTATCGATCAGAACCAGAAGTTGAGTGACTTTTGATTTGGCAGGTCACCAACAACTGTGCACGATGAACCAAATCTCCCAGATGGAACTTGGGATCCAAACAAACAAACCTCATACAAGGTATTTGCACACGACAATTGCTTTGGTCTTGAAAACTCCCCTGGAAAATTTATGACCATCCACGTAATTGGGACTTTCAGATGACCATATTAGTAGGTATCGTTGTTTGGGATCATCGTTTCTAGAGTCGGCCGAATCTACTAGAACATCCATGGATGATGCATTACAAACGGGGTGCAAAGGCCACTGAACTTCAATACAGAGAATACTTCTGATCCTATGAAAGCCCCCACAGGTATAATCCTAGCTATCAACATGAAACGACCCATACTTATCAGAAAACCAATGATGCTCTTGTGAGGAATACCTCAGCGGCATTTCTGGGATCAGTCATGATATAGGAGTCCTTCAGTTTGAGGTGAAGGCTTTAGCCATGGCTTCTTTTTGTCAACCGGTTATCATAGGCGCAATTCTCTTTTTCGGTGATGATAGCAAGCAAATAATGGAGTGATTGCTTGAGAGTTTCGCGCCTTTCTCATCGGCGGTTAAACTGTTTATCGAAGATTCCATCCTATTGACAGATGCTGATTGACTGCAAAGGATAGGCTCACTGGATTATTCCCCCCCATCAAGCCGACAGAAATCTCGATTGTTGAGGAGAAGCTGGAGATAATAAGAAAGAGAAGGCGAAGGCGAAGGGGAATGATGGATATGGATATCGAGGTACCTCTTGGTTGAAATGGCATGCTATGCATATATCTGCATGGGTGGCGTTCCTACCTGGGCGCCTACCAATCTCAATATTCACTCATACAACGACACAGAGTCTTGAAAAGTCTCGCACTTCTTATATCTGGGTAGATTCTATATTAGGATCGATATCTTGGACCTAGAGATAAGGATAGGGTATAAGGTAAATCCAAAGTAAAGGATGATTCATTCTGTGAACTGATTACTGAAAATAAGATGGGAATGTTGGATCCCGTATGGAGTAGAATAGCTGGTGATGAATATGCGTGAGCTACCTAGGTAGGCACTATCACAGCCCTGGGTGTGACTAGGCTTCACATAGCCTGGTGCACAGACCCTCGGCCTTTTTCCCCTCTCCAACTTCTCAAACCAAACATCCAAAGGGTGCTTAATCGAGTTATATGACTGGGCCTCGAAATTGGGTGGACAAGGTACTTTGGTCCAGTCATTCAAATTTTTCCCTGCTTCCCTCGGACCGCTCATTCATCTCACACACTAGAGCGGTTCTGCATTCCGTGTGGTTGGACGATCGGCGGATTAGCGCCGGGCTGGGGGTGATGGAGGTGCATCGTGAGGCGTGACCATGGCCTCTACTTGATCTCACTGGCCCGTTGCTCCACTGTGACAAGCTTGGCTGACCATTCCTGCCGGCCAGTCACACTCCCCTCTCAACGCCTCGAGGTACAGTGCACTTGCAGCCAGAGAGGTTGACAGGCTTTAGACCTTCCAATCATGTCCCTGGTCGCTGCTGCAAATCTCCCCTCGGCGCTTACTCTGGCCCGACTCAAGTGACGAGAATCAAAAGCCTGCATTATGGTCCCCCCGCCTCTCGGACCATGCCAGCACTCGAACAGTATTGATATTCAAGGTGCCCAGGCCGGTTCCTGTCACTTTCTGATTATCTTTATTTGTTTCGTTTCCGATCACCATCTGCTGTTGAATACTCGTGTACGCAGGTTTCGCACACGGTATCGGTGAATTACTGCAACCCTGACATAGTTCAGCCGTTGTCCCACCACTCTTGTGGGTTTTTGGTGTATATTCGACTTAATTTCGGGTCGTTTTATTCCCAGCAGCCAGTCTTGCGCCCGTCAAGTCAAGAGCTGGCTCTCTTGGCCCAATTGCTTGATTCATTTGCCTGCATTGTTCATCGATTCAATGGCGGTCCCAGACGACAGCCAAGACAACTCTCCTGTGACATACGAGCCCGTTGTTCCTACAGATCTCACCCGTGCCTCTTATCACAGTGCAATGGGCCCTCCACCTGAGCACACCGTGCGGGAGACACGCAGCGGCTCTGACACGAGCAATGCCTCGCTCAGGAGTCCGCGCACTGCTCGATTCGCCGAGGCCACATCAATTCACTCCCCCATCGATCGCACAGAGGCTGGACGATCACCATTCGCCGACCCTCCTAAAACTCAGGTGAAGGGAGATGTTGGAGATGTGGGATTCGGTTACATGGGAGCGAACAATGAGCATGCGGATGACCAGGTGCCGATGTCGCCTTTCCGACCTGACCTGAAGGTGCCGCAGACAGCCAAGTCATTGAACCCGCTCAGTCCAACTTTCCGCGAGGAATATCTGCTTGAGAAGCAAGAAAAGAAAGCTGAAGTCGAGAATGCCCGAGACTTGGTAAGAAAGCCGCCCCACGATGCTACTCAAAGCAATTTACTAATTGTCACCAGAGAATCAAACTTCGCGTTCGAATCGCCAAGTTTTTCCTGCGTTTCATCAACTTCAGCTGCAGTTTGATTGTGTTGTCTCTGCTAGCCGTGACATTGACCGTCTTCAACACAACCAAGCACCTGCCCGCTCGTAACAGCCTTCCTGCCTGGGCAGAGGGCACCAACCCATGGGCTCAGTACCTCCTTTTGGGTATGGCTTGCGTTTCATTAGTCGCCTGCCTGATCGTGCTCTGGGCCTACCGAAAGGGCGGCCACCGACGCGCCGAGAAGACCGCCGTCTACTACACCGGCTTCTCGATCGCCTTCTTCGCCCTGAACCTCATTATGTGGATCGTCGGCGCAGCAGTGTATCAGCACTCCAAAGCCACGGGAAACAACAAGGATATGTGGGGATGGTCCTGCGCGCAGAACACCCGCGAGCAGCTCTACCACAACAGCGTCGACTATGCTCTCCTTTGCCGTCTGCAAGACTGGGGCCTTGTCTGCGCCATCATCGAAGTCGTCATCGAAGTCCTGGTGATCCTGATCTACGTGGTAGTCTTCTACCGCGTCTGGAGCAAGCGCAAGCTGATGAAGTCCATGGACACTCGCGACAACGCCCGTTCAGATCTCTATCTCGCTCAGCTGCGCCTGCAATCCGCCCCGAACGGCCCCGGCTTTGCTGGCTTCGCTTCCTACCCTCCAAAGTCCCCCTTCTACGCTGCCGGCCCTGTGGACCCCTACTCTGCCGCCGAGAAGGGCCTGGCTCAACCCCAGGTTACTCAGTATGCCTCGCCGCGCTCGCCTACTCGCCCTACCCCATCCTTCCAGCTCCAGCCGCCTCCTATCAAGGTTCAGCAGCCAACCCCGCAGACTGCCCAGGAGGAGTTTACTCTTCCGTCTCACTACTCATCATCGCCGCCCCCTCAAAGCCAGCGCCAGAGTCCACCTGTGAATATAGGTAGTGCTCCCGGTGAGCGCACTTACGATTCCGTGCCAATTCCTGGGGCTTATCAGAATCCCATGGTGCCGGCGTTCCCGCCCCCTGTACGCAAGTAAATTTGAATAACGAATGGCTACAAGATTGCTTTTTTCTTTCTTTTGATCTAAGGAGTTTTTGTTCAATACTATCTTCCCTTCTGGGAAATGAAATTGCTCGAAAACATTGAAACCCCCCAAAAAATTGTGGAAAATCCGAAAACAACAATTCAAGCCGTCACCTTTGATTGATCTGCTTCAAAATTGGACCCTTGTTCGGCCTTATTTTTGTTTACCCTCTCCTCGTTACGGAGTTTAATGTACACCCTGGGGCTTGTGGAGTTTTGGTGTGTGATACAGATACCTATTTGGCCTTTGGTACACTGTTGCTGTATTTACCTCTTTTTTCTGTTTGATTTTTATCCTATAAATGAATATACTGCAAATGATACACAAAAATGAACTCCTTACGGATTTTCATCCCAACACCGTAGGCTAGCAATCGTTTATGCTGCCCTTCAAAATCAAGGTTATGAACCGATCCTACCCTAATTTATGACTACTTAGTTATGTCGAACAAGAAAAGATGTGTGTGAAATCGCTTGGATTCATCCAGACAAAAAAAGTAATCCGAAGAGGTAAAAAGACCCAAGAGCGCCATTCACTGCGAACAGGAAAAAGCAAAACCACAACGCCGCAAGGATGTACCAAGTCACACCGTCCTGTCCATCACTCGTGACCAACATGCATATCGTAGCGCTTCTACCCGTGTCAACTGTACATGCAACTAAAAACAAAAGCAAGGCTATCACATTCCACCTCCTTCTTCGATGATGGCGTGCGTATCCCTACTTACGAAGATCTCTTCCAGGGTAGCCGCATCAGCGCCCATCTTACTGAGGTCACTCTCGAGGACGAGGCCCTGTTCGTTGGCAAGATGAAGAAGACAGATAAACCCGAATGAAGTGCTTATATCGCGTAAAGTTTCAGCCGGGTAGACTGTCTTGAGGGAGTTCATGATTTGCGTGAACCGTAGCCGGCCAGTATCTTTGCCACCGACGGGCTGCTCTGGGCTCTCGGCCTTGGGTGTGTCGGGGACAGGGGCATCCGATTCACTCTCGGGTTCGGTCGGAGCCTCACTGGAGACGGCCCCTGGCTGTGAAGCCGAGGCGAAATCCACAGCGTCAACTAAGCGCTCGCCCATGCCCTTCCACATCTCAGTTTTGAGGCGCCGAACGTCAACCTTCTTTGCCACACGTGCATATGCCACGTAGTCTGGTCGTGCACGGCGACCACCTTGGGTCACTAATTGTGATCCGTAGCCGCCAGCTCCTGGTCGGCCAGGGGTGGCGCCGACCATGTTCAAGAGCGCGCTGAGTCCAGTTGCTCCACCTGCTTCTCCGGCTGATGTGCCTGGAGGCCCGTCTGCTGGCGGAGAAAGCATCTCACGGGCATCTGCGAATGGCAGATTGTCGTCGTCATCGAGATCCATGCCATTCGGGAAAGCGAGACCATCGTCATCAGCAAAGAAGTTGGCATCATAGGCACCCGCAGCACCTTCCTCGCCGGCGTTTTCTTCTGGCTTACGATTTGCCCAGAATGCCTCGTCCATGTCTCCATTACCTGCAGTCAGATCCTGCCGACGGCGTTTGCCCAAAATCTTCTTTGACCCCATCTTTGCCTTTGGCTTAAGGAACAATGTGAGTAAGTTGCGAGAGTTGAAATGCTTGTCGTCGGGAAGGAGGTTGCGACCCTTTGTCTTCCACTGCGTCTTGGGTAATGAGACGGCGGAGTTGGAGCTGGCCGGGGTGTAGATCAATTCTGCGACAGCGGGATCCAGAGGGGCAGCGAAATTAATTTCAAAAGGCTCTTTCTCTTTGCGCTGTTTGGGTGCCGACGTAGCTGGCGTTGCATGCTCTTTGATTCTTCGAATCTTCCAGTGTTCCGGGCCAGCCCAGTTCTTCTGTAGCGCATTGTCAAAGTAGCTCAGAATATTTTCGTGGTCGTGACTATTAGTTTGATGAGACATAGAGATGGCATATGCGTCTTCATCGCCATCCTCGCCCTCACCATCATTGTCTCCATCGTGGGCGACCCGGTGAACACTTAACATTGGTTCCAAGGCGGCTTCCCGAGCCCATACCTCTCCTCCGTCACCAAACCCAGTGTCGCCGCTGAGATCAAATCCAGCTAGGGTGGCATCATCGTCGTCGAATCCGACAGCGTTGTCGTCGTCAAGCATTATACCGGATGGGTCGTCAGGTGCTCGTCCATCTTCGTCCATCTTGTCTTGTCGCCATTCATCTGGCGCTTTGAGGAGAGGGAGATCCAGCGACCCGCTGGGATCACCCAAGTCGAGGTTTTTGAGCGATGGGCAAATATCTTGTTCATCGAGACGATCCAAATCCGGGAAAAACTGACTCGCTAGCGTGGCAAGATCGATCTCTGTATTATCTTCAAAGGTGTCGCTTGCGGTTTTCTGAGTTGGTTTTGTTTGGTCATCGGTCTGCTGGTCGGGATCCGTAGACCCTTGACGGTCATCTTCGGCAGTTTTGGCATTGTCGTCCACAGCATCGTCGCTGCTATCGAACACAATCCTTCCATGACTATCAATAGCAAGGTGGTTCAAAAGCAGGCCCTTGGCGCCTCCTTCATCAAAGTCTGCCGATGCTTTCTTGAATAGCGGGTCCACGGCGAACTCTAGCTCGAATTTTTTCAGTTGCAACGACGAGAATGACGGCGCAAGGGTAGCCTCATGGGAACGTGTCTAGACACCATCTGGTTAGTCAAATCCTAGATCTCTGACACCGTATAGGCCATACCTTCTTCCGCGACTTGCGAGGCTGACCATCCTCGCCTTCCTCATCTTCGTCCCCATCTTCTGCCTCCTCTTCCTCCCCACGCCCTCTCTTGTCGCGGCTATCAGCCAGTCCACTCAGAAGCTTCCCAGTCTCCGTTGCGACACTGTCCACTCGGCTGGTGTAGATCTTAACACAACCGTCAAGGGTGCAACTGGCCTTTTGGAAGTTTACACCGTCTCCTTCTTTCAGCAAAGACATGTCGTGGAAGTAGTCAATTAGCGCAAAGTTCCAGGAGTTATTCGCATTGATTTTGTTGTCGGTCGCCATCTTCATCCACTCTTCAAAATTTGCCAGGATAGGCACGCGCTTCATCGGCGTCACTGCGCGGCCATTGACATCGCTAGTGCGACTGCGATGACCGGAAGGTCGAGGCGTTGCGGGACTGTCGCTCCCTTCACGATCATAGGTGTATCGACGAGGTGGCATAGGCGTCTTGACTGCAGCTTTAATCTGACTCATCTGGCGATCATGAAGCGCTTGACGAGCCTCCATACGCGCCGCCTTCTCGCCCTCATCATCGTTGAGGGGAATCCTGATTCAATTAGTTGAATATCATAATCAAGAGATGGTTACGTACTTGACCGGAGAGTTTTTGTGCGGGGTCGAGGTGCCGTTAGAACGACGATGTACCTTGTTTGCGACACGCGGCATGGTTGCGGTTGCCCCCGATAGGGGATGGCGATAACAGCGTTGAGATGGAAAGTTCGATGGAGAGGGGTTGATGTCGAAGCAAAACAAATGGGGAAGTCAACAAACATACGGCGGTCCCAGCAGACCAGTGATGCAATGTATGTTATATAATCATGCAGCGTGGATGCCTAGAATATCAGGTATCAACATCGTACCCTGGCCCATCCTTTTGAACCTTCAACAACCAATTCCTCAATGAATGATACCAACTCCTACTTCTCGACCATCTTATCTTGTATTAGTTACAGTTATTCAACCTGCGATCAACCCTCTAACCTGTTTCCTCAGTGCAACAAAGATCGGCGGACTAGCGCATTGGCCCACTCCCGAGGCCCGCCACAGCTCCTCCCAGCTGACATCACCGCACTCCTCACCGCACTCCGCGCTGGCATACACAAACCCACATCTGTTGGATGCGTGGGGTATATAGTGTACATTGAGTCTTCAATGTTGACCTTTCTGCTATAAGTTGTCCTACAGCATCTAAAGTCTTCGGCCCACGATGCCGCCATACTTCTCGTCATAATGAACCAGCTGCGGTCCTTCCTGCAGCCTGCCGTCCGGAAGCCACGATATTCAATCCGACCATTTTACACCACGTTGTTGGTGTTTACTCTTATTGCAACAACGAGTTGGCTACTAACTGGTACTACAAATGAAAATGGCCAGTTTGCGCAACCGGGTACAGAGCTACGTACAGGCCTGTTCAAACGAGAGGGCGAACTAGAGGTATCTTTCCCTTCCCAAACGCTTTCTTGTGAGATGGCGCCGAAGGCTAAATCTTGTTCTGTCGCACGATGATATAGTGCCGCTTGGTCCGCAATGTCAAAAATCAGTGTGCATACGTTCGCGCCAACTGCCCCGATCACGAGGATGGCCTAATCTCCTACCTTCAATTTTACTACTGCGGGCTGGCCGATGCAAAACCGGTAGCATTCACGATATTGATCCTCTGGCTATCACTGCTCTTTAGTACTATAGGGATCGCGGCAAGCGATTTCCTGTGTATTGATCTGAGTACATTGGCTAGCATTCTAGGATTGAGCGAAAGTCTCACAGGCGTGACATTCCTTGCATTCGGCAATGGAAGCCCTGACGTGTTTTCCACTTTCGCCGCCATGCGGTCGAATAGTGGTAGTTTGGCGATTGGAGAGTTGATCGGTGCAGCGACTTTTATCACCTCCGTTGTCGCCGGCTCCATGGCATTAGTTCGGCCATTCAAGGTCGCGCGGAGGAGTTTTGTCCGAGACGTAGGCTATTTCATAGTTGCTGTCGTTTTCAGCATGTTCATGCTGGCTGATGGGAAACTTCACGTGTGGGAGTCAGCTGCAATGGTAGGCTTGTACGCCTTCTATGTCGTGATGGTGGTGACCTGGCACTGGTATCTGGTACGACAACGCCGAAAGAATGAGAGAGACCTCGCAGCGCGAGCTCACTTTCATATACCAGAGAACCAAGAGCTGGAGATCGAAGATGCCGCCGAGGACGATGATCCCGGTGTAGCTTCAGAGTCACGAAGTCTTCTCCGCGGAGCCTCGACTGAGGATTTTGATCTTTTGGAACGCGCCGAGGCTGTTCCTCTATGGAAACAAGAGGATGACGAGGACGACGAAACACGCAATCGGTACTTAGCCGAGATTCGTGATAACATGCACGTCTATCGGCCTGTGAAATCGAGGCGTAATACGATGAACCCCATTCGACCGAGTCTTGTCGGTGCATTGGAGTTTCAATCTGTTCTTCACTCGCTGCAGAAATCAAGAAATACCCGTGGGAATCCGACAATAAGCATGAACAGCTATTCAGATGACGGAGAGGCTGATTTCGACAGGCGCTCGGTGGCATCGCATCCTCGCGCCAGTCGACCATCTGCCAGTAACGGCCGCCTGTCGCCGTCCAGTGCAGCTGGCTCCTCTCGAGTTCGAGCTGTGTCGGCAAATGATGCCTTGGGGTTGAAATTTGACTCCAGTGTTTTGGAACCTCGGCCAACTCAAGGTCCACTGCTTACAGTGAGTAAACCTTCTTTTGAGGATACTTCTGGACAAGAAGCCATGCAGTCACGCCAGCTCCCTCAAATTGATACTGGGATGGCGCTGGATGTGTCTTCTACGGATCGGTCGCCGAGTCTGAGTCCAGTTACCATAAGTCCTCAAACTCCCGGTTGGCTCGCTCCGTCAGACGCGTTTAACTCCCCCAATTTCCACAACGGAGCGATACATGACCGGTCCCCGATGTCAGTATCTCCTAGGGGCACTCCAGCCCGCCGTCATTCAGGTTTCGGGTTAGAAAGCCCATCAGTGCCCTTCCCATCTTATACAGATTTACCCTCCATGGCACTCTCACGACCACCCAGCATTCTACTTCCAAATTCAGCCAGTCAGTTAGAACGACTACAAGTCCACGACGGGTATGGTGACTTAGCTCATGTAGGCCTCCCTTTCCACAACTACCTGAGGAATTGGTGGCCTGACTCAATCCCCCCTCCCCAACAGATTGGTTGCACACTCTTCCCGACCTTGGCGGGCTGGAAGTCTAAGAATGTCTGGGAACGATTGCTTGGTATTATCGCAGCTCCCAGTGTGTTGCTTCTTACCATAACGGTCCCAGTCGTTGAGCCTGAGGCACCAGAGTTTGTGGAACCGGACCCCATACCTTCGGTCATTATTCAGGACGTCGGCGATGGAGAGAATCCCTCCCCAAGGGTTAGACTTCCAGCCGATAGTCCAGTGATCGTAGCTCAGACACATGACTATGCCGGATCACCTTCTGATGTGCCGCCAACGCACCCCCATCGAAAGTCCTCGTATGAACACACAGGTCGCCCGCGATGGGACTCAGAACTCCCGGCAGTGCCAGTGCCAGGTTCACCTCCCGTTCATCCTGTGCCAACAAAGGACTGGAATCGCTGGCTGGTTTCCATCCAACTTTTCACAGGCCCCTTCTTCGCCGTGCTCATCGCCTGGACGACCGTGGACGAAGACCGTCAGCTGCGCAATCTCATTCTTCCCTCTCTCGTCTCCCTCTTATTCTCATCCGTCTGTCTCACATTCCTAATAATAAGCACCCGTCGTCAACGAAATCACCGACGCCCTAGTGCAGATCTTTCCATCCCGCTCCTCCCCCACGAATTCCGACCCCACATCGACACCCTCCCACCGCAATGGCGACCCTTCCTCTCCCTGCTTGGCTTCTTAGTCGCCATATCCTGGATCGCCACGATTGCCACAGAAGTTGTCTCCCTCCTTAAGACCATCGGCGTCATTCTCAACATATCCGATTCTCTACTCGGATTGACTGTCTTCGCCGTCGGGAACTCGCTAGGCGATCTCGTCGCTGACATCACAGTTGCCCGACTTGGGTATCCGGTCATGGCTCTGAGCGCCTGCTTCGGTGGTCCCATGCTCAATATCCTCCTTGGCATCGGGCTTGGTGGTCTCTACATGACCCTCAACGGCGGGAACCAGAGACACGACGAGGCGCTGCAAGAAGTCGGCCCTGTGCAAGTCCCATATGACATCGTCATCTCTAAGGTGCTTGTTATAAGCGGCGCGACTCTTTTGGTTATTCTAGTTGGGCTTTTGATCGTTGTTCCTTTGAACAATTGGAGAATGGATCGCAGGATCGGATGGGGTCTTGTCGCTGTTTGGTGCGTGAGTACCCTAGGGAATGTGATTGCGGAAGTTGTTCTCTGAAACTTGTTGGAAGATGAACACACTAATCTAGAATGGCGACTATCGGTCTAGGTTTTCTTTTGGTTTTGTTTTGTGTCGGCGTTGGTTAGGCATTTTGGTGGATTTTCTCTTTTCTGCTTTCCAGTTTGCAATGTACAGCTAATCGCATGCCTGTGGTACAGTCTTGTTGCATGTGAGATAAGCCTGAAAGGATAATGATATACGAAATGCATCCTCATTCAATTCTGAGTTTCTGTGGTTTCATCACGACAGCTACATGCAAAGGTTACAGTAGAACAGCAAATACTCTCGTCTCTACGAGTTTCTCAAAGCTTCTGGTGTATCCCCTTGCATCTTGCAATTCCCCCAACTTCTCAAGACAAATAAGGAACATCTGCATAGAGTATCGCTAAACATGATGCCCAAGAGTACAACCAGGTAAGGAGACTCAAAAACAGAAGGCAAGATCACAGATCCGTACTAAACAATGTCCTTGCGGGTGATGTGATTGAGCTCACACATCTGGCGGAACTCGGCATTCTTATCGAACAATGCAAGTGGACTCTGGAAATCAACAAGTCTGCCTTGATCCACTATGCAGATTCGATCATAGCGTATAATCGTTTGCAGTCGATGAGCAATGCAGATCACCGTTCGGTGCCGAAATGCTTCTAGCAGAGTCCGCTGCACTGCTCGATCCGTGTCTTGGTCGACGGCAGAAGTAGCCTCGTCACAAACGAGGATGCGAGGATCTCGCACCAAAACACGTGCCAACGCTAACAACTGCCGCTCACCCAGAGAAAAGTTCTTGCCGTCTGGCTGAACTTCTCGATCAAGGTGCACTTGCGGATAGAGGTTGGTTTTGCGAAGTGCATTGCAGAGAACATCATCTGGGTATTCTCCAGACGGGTCCAAGTTAGTTCGAACAGTTCCCTGGAAGAGGGTGGGGTCTTGAGGAATGATAGCGAGTTTGGATCTCAAGGTATGGAGATTCAAATTTGCAATGTTCACATTGTCAATGACAACCGAGCCATGCTCCAGGGGGAAAAGTCGGAAAAGGACAGATACAATTGAGGATTTGCCTGCACCGGTGCGCCCAATGATACCGACCTTTTCTCCATCATTGATTGTGAGGCTGACATCCTGCAGTGCTGTGGGATGATTACTTTGATAGCGTAGGCTGACATCCTTCATGGTGATGGTTCCTGTTTCCGGCCAAGTCGACGGCGGCACAGCAGCCGACACAGACATCTCTGTCGGAATTTCATTGCCATAATGTATCATTCTCTCGACTGTGATAAAAGAGTTTTCAATCTCGGCAGTTTGGGATACAATGCCAGGGATGATTTGCACGACAGCCAGGGCGTAAGTCATTAACAACCCAGACATACTTGCTGGAATGGAGTTGTCAGATATGACAATCAAGGCCCCAACAAACAGAATGAGAAGATTTCCCAGTGTATCCAGTCTGAGATTCAACCACTGCTGGCTTGCTGACATCAGATATGAAAAGTTACTTGCTTCGTCGATGGCGACGCTCAATCGATTTTGGAAGACATGCTGGACGCCAAAGCTTCGGATAGTCTGACGGCCTGCAATGCATTCGACGGTATTTCCTGCAACAGTAGAGCGTGATACGGTCTCAAAGCGTTTTAGCTCTTGCCTCGAAGCGCGATAATAGGCGGAAGTATAGTATACGACCACAACAATCACTGGCAAGGATAACACAAACTGCGAAGATCGATAATTAGTTCAAGACTGATGTGATAGCAACTGCGACAGGTATATTCCACTTACGAGAGGAAACTGAACAGATATGAGTAGTAATGTGGAGAAAGCAATGCCAACTAGCATGAAGAATGCCTGAACTGAGCCACTAACACCATTGTCCAGCTGATTCACATCACTGGAAAACAGGTTCATCAGCCGGCCAGCAGGATTGGCAGTGTGAAATGACATAGGTGCATATAAAACACGCTGGAGAGCGGCCTTGAATAAATTGTCACTGGCTCGCAGGCCGGTAAATGAAGCCTGGCTGAGATACACCCATGCGAGAACGCTCTGGGCTATCCCAAATAGGATATAGCCGACTATATAAGCACGGTTATCCCACCCCAAGGTGTTATCCACCCACCATGATAGCCAAATGCCAGTGAAGATTCCGGCTACTTGCGAGATAACCAATAAAAGGAATAGAATAGGCCAATGGAAGATCGAGCCTGAAGCAGAAAGGTAAGTTTTGTAAACAGACCCGTGCACCCTGCCCGACTTGTGAGTCTCACTGTCTATCACCGTGTCTGCAAAGAATCCCATTAGTTTTAACAGCAGGTAATTTTAACCACAATGACTCCTTACTTTGATCCTGATCCTTACGTGCTGCTTCATAGTCTGAGTTGCTCAATCCACCATGCTCTGCATTCTTCAATTTCTTTGACTGGTAATTCTCCTGGGTAGGTATCAAATGCGACAGCAATTCTTCACCAGAAGATGAAATGGATAGGCTTTCAGAAGCCTTAATATGGCCCTTTTCGAGCCACAAAATACGATCGCATTGGGTGATTATGTGTCGTTGATGGGTCACCAGAATGCAGGTCTTCCCACGTAATAAGCCAAGAATGGCTTTGTTGAAGATGTGCTGGCCAACGTCCGCGTCCACAGCTGATAGAGGATCATCTAGAAGCAGTAGATCTGTGTCTGCGTATATTGTTCGCGCAAGACTGATACGTTGTTTCTGACCGCCGGACAGTGTAATACCTTGCTCACCGATGTACGTAGCGTCGCCATGCTCCCATGTCTTGAGATCCGGCTTCAACGCACACGCCTCCACCACCGCATCATACCATGATTGTAGTAGGGGTTTGCCAAACAGAATATTCTCCTGGACAGTTCCACTTTCAATCCACGGCACTTGAGAGCAGAAGGATCGTGTAGCGCCTAGTACGACATGCCCTTGAGTTTGGCTCATCTGGCCGGCAAGAGCGAGGAGAAGGGCACTCTTGCCTGCGCCTACAGGCCCCGCAACTGCGATAAGCTCTCCTGGCTTGACCAGCAAGTTAATATTACTTAGGGCTAAAGATGAAGTCTTCTTGCCAGGAATGCTGGATTCTTCATGTCTGGACAGCAGATTGGTCTCCTCGTTGATCGCGGGAGAAGAAACATCGCCATCGGCCGCAAAATTCCACGAAAAGTAGCCATTGCTTATTTCGACAACATTGACGGCGTTGAAATCCCACTTGATTGTCTTCTGTTGATCCTCCGCCTTCAGGAATGATTCAATGCGTTGTATTGATACCCATGCATCGATGAGTTGGTTCAGCACCATAGGCAAGATATTGAGAGGCTTGCGAAGGCAGTTGAACAATGCCAGGGATGAGAATGCCTCTGCAGCAGTCAGTCGGCCATGGACTGTCATGAATATAATGAAAGATAACATGGCCGCATATGAAGGTAGCGAGGTGGACAGGGACATTATCGTGCTCTGAAGGCTTGATAGCTTGTGTTGCTGCTGAACCTCTGCCTCTCTGATATCGGAGATTCGACGAAGGAAGTATGGCTCCCAGGCATGGAACTTGACAAATTTCATATTGCGCAGTCCTTCAAGGAGGCTCAATATTCTGTGATCTACCGCGGCATTGATCGCCACTCGTCTTGACACCAGCCAATCCATGCTGAATTCCAAGCCATTTGCACCCACTGCCAGGAGTAATAGACCACCCAGCGCGCTCCATGTAAGATTGTAGAATAGGATTGTCAATGCCACGATCACGGCCACTGGCTCACTCCAAATCATGTTGGCATATAGAAGAGCGCCCTCAATGCGCTGCGAGTCCACTGTAATAAAGTTCGATATCTTCCCATCAGTCCACTCATTGCTCTCATTGTTCGAGAGCTTCAAAGACTTTTCAAAGACCATTGCAGTAAGAACAGCTTTAACCTGGCTACCAACCACTCTGCCCAGATAGTGGTAGTGTACAATAGCGAAGCTCATCCCCATCTGGGTGGTGAAGATTAAACCCACAAAAGTCAAGGAGTTGCTGTGGGATGACGACCCATCTGATAGACTGACGAGAAAATACCTCAATAACAAGGGTGCCATCACTTGCAGGAGGTTGGCAAATAGCATCGCAATTCCCGCAAGCCAGAATTCAAATCTGAACGCCCCATGCAGGGCCCATAGCAGCGGGAAGCTTCTCTGGTGAGAGAGGCCAAGCTGAAAGGATTCAAAGACCATGTTTTGGTGTACCGCAACCGCACGAGTTGGATTTTGATTCCGGGTATCATCTCTTGTTAATGGTCGAAAATATCCGATCTTAGTACAAAATCTCGGTGAGCTTTACGTAGCTTTTATACAGCGAAATGTGTCGGGAAATGCAACGACTTACAGATAACAAGGGAAAGATCCATTGGAAGGTCAGTCGACTCAGGAGCCCGACACGGTCCTCATGGATAATTTGGGCGTAGTTCAGTCCCTCCCCAGTAGAAGAGCGACGAAACGGCATTTTTCATTGGACTTCTTTTGTGTCAATGCAGGATGAATGGAATTGGAAAAATCAAAAAGGTGGGATCTTCTTCTTTGAGACAGGAGGCTGCCTGGTGGCCAGCGTGTTGTCGAAGAAGCGGGTTGCTGCCTACGTTGTATGTTGTATTTAGTTGAGCATAACTAATGAATTTGTATAGAGTACTATTTTTAAATCAACCCAAACCTACAATAAACACGGTAGATTTGAGAGCAAGATACTCTTACTCCGTAGATATTCCCTTAATTACGGAGTGAGTAGGGATTACGCGTCGTAATGACCAGGGGGTTCCAACGCAATCGCACATCTTTTCATTTCTGCCGCCTAACCCTTTCAGGCACTCGAGATATCGAATTTAAATTGCACAGGAATAGTGGCGTTTGCGGCATTGTTACGCAAATAGCTGGTCTTTTGAGATGGTGTAGTGAGTGGGATATATTCAAGGGTTCAGGTGAAACTTGGCACCCCTGTAGAATTGGGGGGGGGGGGCAGAAATCAGTATGATGATAATAAATAAAACGAATCAGTATTCCAAGAAAAGTACAGAAGCACAGCTAACTACTCGCTAACTACTCGCTAACTACTCTCCCATTATCCATAGACCTCGTCACTTTACCCTCCAATCATGTGAGTACGGTCATGTCTTTCCCCGTGTCTCTGCATCTGTACAGTATGTGCTCTCAAAACCAAATTAAAAAAAGACACTCCAATTCCACCTTTACAGCACACGTCCAGCTGACGAGCTTGTGCTGCGATCATTCACTTGGGTCTTCTTCAGGGTCATGCCTTGCTGGATGGACGCAAGGAGGGCACCTCGGCCGCCAGCGCCACCGGCAGCGGCCGGGGGAGCAGGTGGAGGTGGGATGCCAGCTGGAGG
>LWEC01000395.1:0-11905 GCA_002116305.1 Penicillium italicum | reverse complement strand
TTATTAATTAGTCTATTATACTAAAATTATATAGGTCTAAAGAAATACCTTTAAAATAACCTAGTTAAGACCTAGTTAAGACTTAGTTATAACCTATTTAACCTAGTAAGAACTTAGTATACCTAGTAAAACCTTAGTTAAACCTTAATTCCTACCCTAGTTCTATTAATCCTTTTTAAAATATTTCTTCTTACCCTTTTTTTAAATTATATATACTAAATAGATTAAAAGATAATAAGTAGTTTTAAATATAAAAGTTTACTAGATATCTATTTATAATTATATAAGCTCTAGAATTAAATAGAAGAAGAGAAATAAATAAATTTAAAAATTATTTTACTCTATAGATAAAAATATATATTATATTAATATATATTAAATATATATATTTATAACTTAGGGTATACTTTATATTTTAAATAGAATACTATCCTATACCTAAGAAAACTAGTAGTTAATATATACTACCTTTCTATATAAAATAAAGTATTTAAAGAAGTAATTAATCTTAAACTAGATATATTACTTTAGAAAACGAGGTTATTTCTTAAAATTTCCTTTACCTTATTAGTAGAGAGTATAGTATTTTAATATAGAAACTATAATAAGGGAAAATAATAGTATATTATTTAAATATTTATACTATAATTTATATAGAAACTAGGTCGAACTAAGGCTATACTAGGTTTTCTAGGGCCCTAGTCACTAGGTCTAGGTTAGGTCTAGGTTATAAGGTTTCGACCTAGACCTAGACTAGGTTAGGTTCTAGGTCGAGACCTTCGACCTAAACTAGGTCGTGCGGAAGTCTATCTATATAAGCCTAAGAAGCTAAGGTAGCTAAATTCTTAGTATAAGTTTTATACTAGATTAGTCTAGAATAGAACTTCTAGATATAGGGAAACTTCCCTATTATTATATATATAGACTAGTTAATAATTAACCTCTAAAGGTACCTTTTTATCGATAGGGATATCCTAAAATATTAGATTCTTAATAAATTTCCTAACTACCCTACTAGTAGTAGGATTATTTAGCTCTTTACTATCGAATAAGAACTAGATAGTAGTAGTAAGCTATTTTTCTTTAGGAACTCTATATATTATATAGATTAAGGCTAAGTAGGCCTCCTAAATAGGTCTTTATTAGCTAATATTAGTTAGTATAGTTCCTATTAGATTAGGATATTAGCTAATTACGTTTATAATAATATTTTTAGACCCTTTTTAGTATTAAATTATAAGTTAGTATTCCTAAAATTCTATAATCTAATATACTAAGTACTTACTATACTCTTTTATAGTATTTAGGTATTATAAGCTTATATTATTAGTAATAATTATAGTTTTAAAGCGATTCCTATTAATATATCTATCCTATATTTAGATTACTTCCTTAATAGCTAGGAGTTCTTTCTTATATATAGGGTAATTTAGCTCTATACTATATAGTTTCCTCCTATTATATATAACTAGGTAGAGTATACTATTATTATTTTCTTATATTAGGACTATACTAAAGGCCTATTTAGAGGTATCTATTTTAATTATATAGGGCTTATTATAGTTAAGTTATTTTAGGACTAATATAGATATAAGGAGTACTTTAATTATTTAGAATATACTTTTATATACTTCTATCTATATAATTAAATAGAAATACTTCTTACGTAAGGTATTACCGCTTTCCTTTAGTAATTTATAGAAAGGTATATAGATTTTCGTAAAGTCTTTAATAAATCTATAGTAATAGGTAGCTAATCTTATAAACTAACGTATATTATAGATATTTTTCGGTTATAGCTAGGTATTAAACGCTTCCGTTTTTACTACTAATAGGTAAATAGTTCTATTTCTAATAATATAGCTATAGAATTCTAATTATTTAGTTATAAATTAATATTTTATAAACGATATATATAGTTTTTATTCTATTAGTAATACTAATACTTATTCTAAGTATTTATAATACTCTTCTATTAATATAGAGAAGATTAAGATATTATCTAGGTATACTACTATATTATAGCTAAATATCGGCTATAAAGTATTATTAATTACTAATTAAAATATAGTAGGTATATTATAAAGTCTAAATAGTATTATAAGCTATTTATATTTCCCTTAGATTATATTAAAAGCTATTTTTTCTATTATTCCCTTCCTTATTTAAATCTATTAGTAGTTAGTAGTTAAGTTAATCTTCGAAAGGACCTATATATTACTAATAATATCTAGTAGTTCTTAGATTTATAGTAGGGGGTATTTATTCTTCTCTATAATCTAATTTAATATATAGTAGTTAATATATATTTACTACTTCCTATTAGATTTCTTAATAAAGATAACTAAGAAGCTTTATATACTATTAGAGTAGTAAATTAGACCTTTTTAGATAAGTTCTCCGATCTATTTAGCCTATTTATCTAGTTTTTTAGCTAATAGTATATAGGTATTAATATTAATAAGTTATACTAACCCTATTTCGATCCTATATATTATATTTTATTTAGGTAGTAGGGTAGTTAGTAGTTTAGACCGGAATAGGTCTTAGTATTTCTTAAGGATTACTTATATCTACCTATCCTTATACTTTAGTAGCTTTAAATAGGGTATAGTAATATCGTTAGGATTTACTTATATTATAAAGAGTTATACTTCCCTATTTTTCTTCTATAGGGTCTATATAATATATCTTATAGATATTAAATTAGTATATATATTACTCTTTACGATTATATAGGACCTATTTATAGGGTATATATTATAAGTTTTATATATATAATCTATAAGTATTATTATAGATATTTACTAATTAATTTATAGGTTTTTAGTATAAAAGAATAGACTTCCGCAAAGCCTAACTTTAGGCCTAAGGTCTAGGCTCGAAACCCGACCCGTAATAAGTTAGGGGTCGAACTTTTTAAGCTCGACCTAGACCCCGGCTCGTAAGGGGGTAGCTTAGGGGGCCCTCCCCCTAGGCTCAAAATTATATAAAATTATAGTCTTAGCGTTTATAAAATAGCTAAATTACTTAAATAAATAACTATCTTTTACCTATATTTTAGTTTATATATAGAATTCTACTTAATTATCATAATAAGTAAGGGAAAATATTTAGAAATTCTAGTAAATAGATATATATCTTTAATATATTAGTATAATAACTAAGCTTTATAACTATATATATTAATTTATTAAGAATATTCTACGTTTATAAGTTAATACCTATAGAGATATATATTCTATATTAGGAACTATATATATCTTTATAGTTAAGTATTAATCTTAGATTAATATTAATTATAAGTAGCTTAACTTATTTAAATTTTATATTAAAAGAAAGTATATACCTTTATTATTTTTAGGAGCCTTTTATATTATTAGTCCTAATAGTTCTAGATAAGCTACCTATATTTAAAACTTTCTTATAGTTAATTAGTTAAAATATTTTAAGGAAAATTAAGTTCTAATAAGCTAAGAATAGGCTAAGAATAGGTTATTTATAAGCTTTAAGTAGGGTATTTAGGCTTTTTTTAGGCTATTAATAGGCTTTATAAGCTTTTATTAAGCTTTATAGGCTTTTTTTAAGCTAGCTCTACTTATTATATATAATTTAACTAATTATCTACTACTATTATTACCCTCTATTTTAATCTATTAATTATTAATTTAATTAGTTAAGTAATACTTCTAGGTAATAGAGCTTTTTATAATATATTAACCCTTCTTTATATATTCTTATAAGCCCTTACTATTATAGGTTTTATTAACTTTATAATATCCTAAAGTTAGTAGTCTAAGTTTATATTATTATAATTTAGAGGTAACTATAATAACTTATCTTACCTTATATCTTTTAATTACCTAACTATACTATTAATAAGCTAATAAACTTTTAATATATCTATATTAGCTTTTTTTTAATTAGATAACCCTTTTTTACTCTCTCTATTTAAATAATTTAAATATATTAGACCTAATTAAAAAAGGTTATACTTCTTATATAATAGAATAAATTACTAAGAATAGGTAGAGTAGTAATTATAAACTAATTATAGATTAAAGGATAAGATTATATAGTATTTAAATTATCTTTTATATATTTAAGACTACTTTAACTAGATAGCCTATAGTAGTAATAGTAGCTTAAAGGTTATATATAAGTATTACTCTATAATCTTTAAGTATCCTTATACTACTAAAAAAGATATAAATAGGAAGGATATATATTATAATATAACTACTATAACTAGGTATCTTAAGATATCTACCTATAAAAGGACTATAAGTCGAGGTTAGTAATAAGTAGGATTTAATAAGTTTATTTAGTTAATAGTATAGATATCCCTTTATTATAATTAGTACTACTAATATAATTAAAATAGGATAATACTATTTAAGAACTATTCTCTAAGGTAGCTTAAAAGGATAATCTATTATAGTTTATTATAATTAATTAACTTCCCTTTTACCTTATTAAATATCTAACGTTTTAATAGATAATATTATAAGTATATTTAGCCTTAAGCCTTCTATCTATCCCCTTTATTAATATAGTTTAATATTAACTATCTACTTATATTAAAGAACGCTAATAATCTATACTTAACCTACTTCTAATAGATATAAAAATCTTAATTATATTAGATTATTAGACTTTACTATTTAGATAAGTATTTATAGTAATTACTAGCTATTTTATTAATATTAATTAGTCCTATTAAAAGGTATTTCTTAGGTTTAAACCCCTTAAAGATACTTATACTAATACTAATCTAAGTAGTATTCTCTTAGAAATACTTATTAATTATAATATCTAAGATTATATATTTAGGTTAACTATAGATAATATATCGAATAATAAGACCCTTATTAACTTACTATAATAGGCCTTATTAAGTAATATTTATATTATCTAAATATCCTATCTTATATATATTATCTAATTAAGTCTAAACTAACTTCTTAATCGCTTAAAAGTAATCCCTTAGAATAATATAACTAAGACTAAATAGTCTAATTATTAATTAATACTTATAAAAGTAAATACCTAAAGTAAAAACTATAATATATCTTATACTTTAAATAAAGTATAGTATCTTATTATTTATATCTAGGCTAATCCTTAATATTATAAAGTATTTATTAGTCTTTAGCCCTTTAAGTAGGTATTTATATTACTTTAAAATATAAAGATTAGGTAGAACTTAATATTTCTTATACTTTACTAAATAAAGAAGCTCTATAATTTTCTTAGTATATTCTATATAGACTATAACTATAAGGAGATAGTACTAAATAACGATAAATAACGTTAGATTAATTACCTTCTTTATCTTATAAAGCTATTTTATAAATATATTCTTATACTTTTAAAGACTTAAGATATAAGATATAACTATATATCTAATATCTAATATTCTAGATCTATAATATATTATTTAAGTACCTTAAGAAGTCTATTAAGTAGCTTTAATAAAAGTATATCCTATAGAAATAATAGATATTTTCCTTCCTTAAGGCTAATTAATTAAAGCTTAATAAATACTATTTATAGATAGATTATAATTATAATTATATTTATATAATTAGTATTATATTAGTATTAGATAATAGGTTCTAATTCTTTCTTACTAATAACTAGATAAAGGAATAGTATAATAAATATTAAGCCTTATTCTAAGATACTCTCTTACCTTATTAAGAGTATTAAGCTATTAATTAAGGTCTAATAGTCTCTTCTCTTAGATTAAAGCTAAATATAGCTCTTTATAATCTACTTTACCTAAAGAAACCTAAAGTAAAGCCGGTTAGTAATAAGATAATCTAATATCTTAATAGTAGTAAGTTATACTCTTCTTTTAGTCTTATTTCGATAAATATTAGTTACTAATTTTATATAGATATTATTAATTCTAAGCTATTACCCTTTTAATAAGAGAACTATAGCCGTTTTCTTATAATTACTTTACTTATATAGGATATTCTTATAATTCTAATAACTAGTATAGATATAAAACGATTATTTAATACTATTTACGATATTTACTATTATCGCTATAATTATATAAAGGCTAAGACTATTAAAGAATTAATACTATTCCTTTATATATTAAGATTTAACCTTAAATTATATAAGGTAAAAGAGCTTAAATAATTCTTCTCTCTAAATAAGATTAAAGTATTAAGAGAGAAAAAGGATAATAAGCTTAATAATATTAAATTCGAATAGATTAGTAATATAGAAGAATAGCCTAAGAGTTCTAGGGGTTTAATTAATATTAATAATAATAATACTAGTAATAATAATACTAGCGATCCTCTATTATTAAGTTATAATACTTAACTATATATATTAAGGAGGAAAAGGAAGTATATAAAGGATAATATATATTAGTCTTATTAGTTTATACTAGAATTAATTATAATATATTAATATATACTTAAATAAATTAATGATTTCTTGAATTTAAAGTGAACGATATAATCGAAATACTTAAAATTACTAGGAATTCCTATATTATTTATATAGTTACGAGAAATTAGTATATTTATATTATTTAGTTAAAGGGGGGGGCTTAGGGGGCCCCCCCCCTTTTAAGCTAGGGGCCTAACCTAATAGCCTGAAGCCCGCTACGAGCTTTAGGAATAGGCCCGAAACCCGACCCTTTTGAGGGTCGAGTTAGGTCGGGTTTCGGGCTTTTCAAGCTTTGCGGAAGTCTATAAAAGAAGTCTTATTTTAAGATAATATTATATTCCGTTTCTAATACCTATACTTTAATCTAGCCTATTTACTCTCTTAGTTTAATTAGAAGTATTACGAAGCTAGCCGTTTCAAGCTAATTACTATTAGTAATAGTAATAGATAATAGTTTCTTAGGTTTTTATACCTAAACTCTATCTTGTAATCCTTAGAGGGTCTAAGGTAAGATAAAGGTATTACTTATACTACTATCTAAGAATATATAGGTATATACTTATTTAGTTAGAGCTATAAAGATCCTTCTTTAGTAGAATATTAACGAATCGCTTATAATATTAAGGGAGGTAGATAGGTATAGGCTTATATCTAGGTAATATTAATCTATTTATAAGGTATTATAGCGCTATTAGTCCCTTTTATTTCTTTATAACTATAATAAGGACTTTAGCCGGGCTTATATAGGAGTATTTTTAGAATAGAGTAGGTTAAGAGAGTCCTCTATATCTTATTATAGTTACTTAGGAGCTAATTAAAGGTAGCTAATAAGGGCTTCTATATTATATAGCTATACTAGTTTTTTAATAGTTTCTCTCTTTATTAGTATATAGCCTTTTACTTCTACTTTATTTCTTTTATTTTTAGTACGGTATAGGCTTATATAAGGTAGCCTAATTAGCTATAGTTATAGTATATATAGGTCTCGTTAGGGTAGTTCGTTAATTAGGCCTAGCTTATAAGTACTAATAGGTCTATCTTATTAGGATATATAGTAGCTAAGGGCCCTATTTAGTAGTAGTATATAATTATTAAGCTATATTCGTACCTAATAAAAAGGTTAATAACCTTTAGTAGTATAGTAGGCTAGTTTCGTTCTATAGCCTATTTAGCTTAATACTCTATTTTTATACCTATAATAAACTAATAGACTAAAAGTAGCTCTAATATATTAGGGTTTAGGTCTATTATAGCCTAATATAGGCTACTAACGTATATATTAATAGTTATATAGCCTTACTTTAGGTTATTAAATCTCTCTTATAGCTTTTCTTAGCTAAGATACTTAGAGAATTCGGTCTTAATCTATCCCTTAAAGTATTCTTAGGCCCTAAACGTATCTAAACCCTAGTTTTCGTAGACTTATTTATAGCTTTTTAGCTATTATAGGGTAGTTTTAATTAGTTTCCTATTTATATAAATAATTTATATAGATCTTAAAGTATTATACCTAGTAATATTTATAAGTTCTATAAAGTATCGATTATAATTAATAACCTATTTTTAGGCTATATCGCCTATAATTATTCTATTATAGTTATTAATTTTCCTAATATCGTTAATAATCGATCTTTTAACGTCTTTATCTATCCCTATAAAGGTAAACGGGCTTATTATAGATAGAGGTCTTAGTTCTTTAGTAGTAGTAGGCGTACCCTTTATAGCGGTATTTCTTAGGCCCTTAAGGTTTCGGCTATCTACGACTATATTACTAAGTTATATAACCTTAGCCTAATACGTTAGGAAGTTCTTAATACGTTCTATAGTAGCGTATAGTACTAGGTAAACCGCTTTATAATTTAGGGTATTATATATATAGAGGTAAAGCTCCCTTTCGCTAGCCGTAAGGATATTAAGGGCTTATTAGACCTCTATTACTAGTCCTATATAGACTTAATCGCTAGTTAGCGCTAGGGCTAGAGTCTCTAAGGTACTTATTCTAACTATTTCGGTAGCTTAGGGGTAGTTTATAACTTATATAGTTACTTCGTATACTATAAGGAGCCGGCTATTTATCTTATCTTATCCGTTTCCTTAGATACGGATCTTATTTTAGTATAGTTAGATAAATAGTACTTCGTAAGGGGTAATATAGTCCGTTCAGAGTTAGTCTTCCGCATAACCCAGTAAAACCTAGACCTAACCTAGACCTAACCTAGTCTAGGTTAGGTTTTAGGTCGAACCCTTCGACCTAGTAATAGGTCTAGGTCGGAGGGTTCGACCTAGTACTAGGTCTAGGGCCCTAAACTAGGTTACAAACTAAATAAATATACTAAGGATTCTAAATATATAACTTATATATTTATTCGTAGTAATTTTAAGTATTTACTTTACTTAATTATATCTAATTTTATTTATTAAAAGGGTAAAAGAGATACGTATAATTAAAGATTATTTATTAAGTAAGCTAATAGTATTTAAATAAATTATCTTCCCTACTTTTACGTTTTCTCCCTAATACTTATATCTATATATAGGTTAGTAGTAATAATAGTAAGTAAGGATAACTATATTTACTTATAGATAAGGGCCTCTCCTTTAGTATATCTTTTAGTCTATCCTTAATTATAACCTTAATTATATCCCCTAATTTATCTTTTAGTTTATCCTCCTACTCCTCTATATTACTAATTAGATTAACCTTAATCTTACTAAGCTTCTCTTCTCTCTCCTCTTTTATTATCTTAAGCTTATCCTAGGAGAAGAATTTCTTAAGAAGTATTACTTCTTACTCCTCTATATTAAATTTTATTATATAAAGAAATATTATTAATACCTTAATAATCTTACTCTTTATTCTACTATAATAATAGTAATAAATATCTTAAGTAGTATTAAAGAGGTATTTAACTTCTATATTAGTTATTAGAAATAAAAGTATATCTTATATAAGGGTAGTAATAGCTAGAAAGTAAGCCTAATACTCTTTCTAGAAAGTAAGTAGCCTAATAAAAATAGTATCTATATATATATTAGTATTATTATTATATATACTCTTTATATTTATTTACTACTATTAAGATATTAACTAATTTTATTAATAATAGCTTATAGTTATATATCCCTTCTATTAAGTATCTCTTTTAGCCTTAAGCTTAGATAGACTATTATTAGATAGCTTTATAGATTATAACTACTTATTCTAACTTATACTTAATATAGAATAAGGGCTTATTTAAAAGTAAGTCGATAGGTATCTTATTATTTCTAATCCTAATTACTAAAGAGGAAGAATTTAAATTTATTTATTAGTATAAGTATTATATTAATTATATAGATATTCTCTTAAAGATTATTAGCTTAGGAGTAATACTTATTAAGCTTAGACTAACTAGCTTTAAAAGCCTTTAATATCTATTTTTTCTATAGGATATACTTTTAGCGTAGCTATACTTATAATTACTTAAGATAATTAAATAGTTTATTATAGATCTTAAATATATAGTAGGTAGTAATATCTTAAGTCTTTAATAGCTATATTATATAATTAAAGAAGGGCTTAGTAATATAAAGAAGATAGTTAATCTAATACTACTTTTACTTACTAAATAGTATCTCCTTATAATTATACTTTATATAGAATAAAAAGAAGATAGTATATAGCCTCTTTATCTAGCGAAGTATAAGGAATATAGAATTCTATTATATCTTTATATCTTAGATTAGAATAATCTTAATATTAGTTATCTAAAGATTATAAAAGGTCTCTCTATACTAGGGACTTATATTAATATAAATCATAAGATAATAGACTTTATTTAGTATAAAGGAGATCTAACTTTACTTTATATTTTCTTAGGCTAGCCTTAACTACTTCTCTATCTACTTTATCTTAGCTAATTTATTTAATAGAACTACCTTAATCTAAATAAGAAGCTAATTAAGGCTAAACTAGATAATATAGGTAAGATATAGTATTTAAGTAATAATAGTATTATCTAATAAAGCCTATTATAGAATAGTAGCTAATATCTTATTATTTAATATATTATCTATTATTAACCTAAATACTTTATTTTTAATATTATACTCTATTAAGGTTTCTATAAGAATACTACTTAAGTAAGAGCTAATATATATATTATAAAGTAGCTTAAACCTAAGTAGTACCTTATAATATACCTAATTACTATTAATAAAATAGTTAGTAATAGCTATAAATACCTATAAGAATAGAGATATCTAGTAATTAAGTATAATAGATATCTTTAAGCTAAAAGGTAGCGTATAAAAGATATACTACTACTAATCTTTAATTAGACTATCTAATCGGTAATAGATAGTATTAGTAGATAGGATTATTAGAAGGGATAGGATAGAATAAGCTTTATTAATAATATATTTAAATAATAGATACTTAATTAGATAGAATAGGAGCCGGTTAAGAGTAAGAAATTAGAAGAGATCCTCCTCCTAATCTTTTTATAAGAAGGGTATATTTATTAAAACTTCTCCCTAGAATAATAATAAATTAGTATAGTTATTTAGTTTTATAATATAAAATATACCTCTCTTTATAGGAAGTTTATAATCTCTACTTTCTTCCCCTTTTCTAACTATAAATAACTAGCTATTTTCTAATATTTCTAGATAGTTAATATACTATAATACTACGCTTTACCTATACTATTTAGGCTTAGTATATAAGGATACTTTAAGATCTTCCTATAGCGCTTATATATAACCTTTAGTATACTATTAATACCCTAAGCTATCTAATAGTAGCTATTCTAAATCTTTATATAGTAGTTCGAATCCTATTTAAGCTTATTTTTCTTCCTATAATTAATCTCTAACTATTAATCTATAAAATCGTTATAGAATATTATATTATATAGAATAAACCCTTTCCTATAGTTAAGTCTAATACGTTTTAATAAAGGGAGGATTAAAAGGGGATTATCTAGTCTTTAGAAGTTTAAGTCGATTATATATTAATTTATAAATAGTATAACTTATTTAGTTAAAATATATAAGAGATTATTAAGATTACTATTATAGAGTAATAATATAAAATTAGAAAGTTAGCTTTAAGATATAATATAAGAATAATATATAATATATATAAATAGATATAAAGGGAGAAATTCTTTAATATATAAAGGTAGAAATATACTAAAGTTATAGAAATATCTAGGAATATTAATATATTAAATATAGTAAATTATCTTATTCTTATTAATTAGTCTATTATACTAAAATTATATAGGTCTAAAGAAATACCCCTAAGATAACCTAATTAAGACCTAGTTAAGACTTAGTTATAACCTATTTAACTTAGTAAAAACCTAGTATACCTAGTAAAACCTTAGTTAAACCCTAATTCCTATCTTAATTCTATTAATCCTTCTTAAAATATTTCTTCCTACCCTCCCTTTAAGTTATATATACTAAGTAGATTAAGAGGTAATAAGTAGTTTTAAATATA